>JAXRKO010001647.1:0-11182 GCA_037039905.1 Formica aserva
AAAACCTGGCCTCCAATCATCGAAATCCACAACGTTTAAGATATCATCCACATACTTCCATTGTCATAAGTGCTTTCCCCAAATGAAAAATATCAAATACGGTGGTCTGTTGCTTGGCAAGTTGAATGTACCGGCAAAGTGTCAAAAAAGATGTTGGATTCGCTCTTCAATATCCCTTAGCTGCAAATTGCTGTGGAAAGCTTACAAAATTAATAAACTGAATTCATCTTGTTTGTTAGTGATGCAAAGCTAAAATAGTGGGTGCATTGACTCCTGCCACGTTGCAAAAATACTCCCTTTCATCATATTTTTTTTCATGCCGATGCAATGTAACGTCTAGGAATTCCACGCAGTCATCTTGTTTAAATGCACCAGTGAAAACTAGTGTTGGCTTCAATAAAGTACATGACCCGGAGTAATTTAGTTGCCACTTAGGAAAGTACTTTGTACAGAGTTGTTGGAATTCATCTCGTCTAGACTCATCCAGATGTGATGCTTTGTAGAGACACTGAGCTCTGCCGCATAATTTCTAGAATCAGCAACAAATGTCTTATGGTAGACTATAATCCACGATCCCACATTATATACTCTCTTTTTCGTCTACCTTGAAACAGGAGTATTGAGCACGAACTCTAACCGCACAGTGGATGGTTAGCATGTGCACTACTGACAAGTTTCGAAAGGGCGCCGCGCAATACAGACAAATTCTCCGGTGTTTGAGATGGACTTTAGACTAGATCCTGAGTAATAAATTCAAATTACACGATTAAAATTACATGACTAACCGTCTTAACATTTTTATAAACATCTGGCGGCTAAAAGTGCGCATGCTAAATTTTGATTAACCAAGTTTTTGCTGCGTAGTTCTTCTAATCTGATGCTCTTCTACCTTTGGAGCTTGCACCCGCATTCCTTGACACGAATTACTGTGCCTAAATTATCCAACTTGGATGTACCAGCGATGACTAGTGGATCTACCACAGCAGTATTATTTATCACACTTTTGTCGCTGCCAGCACTGCAATTTCAGGCGAATATTCAACGAGGTCCAGACGTGACTCAAAGTTGTTTTTGAGGGCACCCAATCATTGTACCATCATTCGACAGGGCTCTTAACACTATGCAACGAGTCTATTGTCACAAGAATCCGATACACCTTTTGATAGCGGCAGCTGTTTGGCCATCAGTGTTCTAACACTCGCTAAGCTAGCATGCGTTCCAGCGCACTAATCAGAATTTAAGCTCTAAGCACCTATAACAAGGCCCGAACGATTGCAGTTCCAACGAACTGAGCTAAACTCTTCGGCTTTGCCTATAACTCACCCTAGTTCTCATACCGACCTCATGCACATGACTGAACACATCCACTGTTCGCAACTTACCGATGAGATCAAAGCCGCAACAACGGTTTGTAACAAAGTGACAATGAAAATGTTTTCTATACGGTTTACTAATCAGCGAACGAGTTGTTTTTGTTTTGAAATCGTGCTCGAAGACTATTCTTGTTGCAATAACTTGTAGTAACTGAAATAATCTTCCATTCCCAATGTGTATGTATACCGAAAATAATGAGTGACGTAACACATCAGACTCCATTTGGTTTTGGACTGAGTGTATGGTCAACACACTCGTGAGGTGCAACGCCGTACTTGCAAAGTGATGTGACAAACTAAAAACGATTGTGCAGCGCGCACTGGCTGACGACGCGGCCGTATCGAAATTAGCTGCAGTCGCACCCGACAAACCTTCCCTTAACGTATGCTCAAATTAGAGCAAAACAGACAAAACCACTCTTTTGTAAACACCGAGCATAACAAGACACCTAAAGCGATAACCTGTAATCAGGCAGAAAACAGAGTAATTCAAACCCTGGCGCTCCAAAAGATAGATAGATGTTTCCAACCGGTGTGTCTGTATCACATGATATTCCATTACATTCTGGTTTGCCGAGAAATATCAAATGTCCCAATACTTATGCATCTATCGTCGCTGATTGCAGACACCAAGCAATTAGCTAGCGCACCTGCCAACACTCCAAAGACTGCTAGTATCAACACCAATACTTCCGCATCTTAATAAACCTCTCACCACACTGCTCGTAAAAAGAACAAATTTATTATGTAAATGTACGGACACTAATAAGACATAGCATTCGTTGAAGCTAATATGCTCCAACGTGCCTGAATAAAAGGCAAACTCAAGCAAGGACAAATTACTGGACGACTTAAAACACTGTGAATCAATGTTAAAAACATATGGAATCCAGAGCAAACAAATCAAGTTGTGTCTTATCGGCCGCCACGCAAACCCAGTTCACTATGGCTATCCGAGACTACTTCAGGTGACATTACAGCCTGGTGACAAATCAGCGATCGCTCTTTTGTCAGCTCACCGGATTTGTGTTTCCTCATGTGGCGTTCGTAGATTCCCTGACTTTGCTTGGAGTGAACGTCAGGTATGGAAACAAAACTCAGGAGAATACGGCAAGCAAACTGACGAAAGTTCTATATTTTTCTTTGGTATCCCCGAAATGCATTCATCCGACGAGCCGCAGGCCCAAGCTCAGGGCTCGGAAGAGTGGCGCCATATCCATGCAGCCCACTCTTTTAACGCTAGAATTTCCAACTAAACGTCAAGGTTGCCCAAAATACTAAACTATAAAGGAAGTGGTTTAATGGAGCTGAAGGTGCTGTTTTACTACAAACAAATAGTTAAAATAGTACTCGGAAATTGGAAAACGTTTTGCACCAAATGGCCATTAGAAATACGTCTGAAGACGTCCGCAGTCAGACCACTTTTAAACGACGAAACTCAAAAGCAGCGAGAAGTCGGGATTTCCGCTGTCGCCACTTCTGTACCGGAGCGCAGTGAAAGCCCCAAGCTATCAAAAGCAGAAGGAATAGACAATCCGTTGCGATTCCATTCAAGAGTATCAGGGATTTTATGATCTATTGAACACACCGAAGCAGCCTTTTGAATGTTGGCAAAAAACACACCTAAAAACAACTCTCAGTCGGACCCACAAGTGTCGGAGTAAATTCTGGGAAAACCTACGTATGTTACAAAACACGCTTTTGATATTCGTCATTCCCAATAGTTTGTATACAAAAGCTCAAGGGCTTCTCAGCAAATTGACTGAACGTTGATCTCATCAAACCTCAATGTGTTCTGATTTCATGATGATAATCGGGACATAGCTGAAAGAAGCGGACATCGCATTGTCTGCAATGTCCTCCCTGAGCTAAGAGAAGGGTGTAATTATCTTTAGCCATTCCGACCTTCTCAAGGAGCGCGTAAATAAACCTGTGATTCAAACTGATGAGGTTTTTGTCACCTCCTACACCAAAGTAAGGCAATAAATACTTATTGGTCATTGTGTGCTGCCCATAAATGTTTAAGTTGAAATGGACCAGAGCCCATGTTACACTATGTAGAACCTACTATACCATTTCTCACGAGCTAAAATCCTTAACGCAGGCGCTTCAATCCTTAGTGCAAACGCTACCATTCTTAGCGCAGCAGCTTGCATCGTTAGTGCATGAGGTAGCGTACTTAAAGCATAGGCTATGGTCCCATAATCATCCCATTTGAATCCAAGTAGCACTGCGTGGGCTGAGGCTAGGAGCCAATAGAATTCGATATAGCCTACAGAGTGAACACAGCTACGTGCAGAATACTCACGCTTTAGAAGGTGGGTAGGCAAACTGTGAGACTTGGGTGAGACTTTACTACACGGAGCTCAGCCGGTGCACAGTGTGCCGCGAGTCCCCACTAGACAATGGGGGTTTCTGAGACATCCGCTGTCCGTGAGGGGAGGGTTACGCATACGTTCAGAGGGCCCTGTGTATAAGCCTGCCGTGTACTCAAGCCCCTTGTGTGAGTGATCAAAGTTGTCTAAGGCTAGGGCGCTGGTGAGGCACGCATGACCACATGGAACAACGTTGGCTTGGTACTCCAATGTGCTCTAGGCAGGAGGCGTAGATAGTTGGCCTCGTTTTGGTGGGGCTTCAGGCTACTTTAATGTGATACTTACAAGCGCAGTACAAGCTACCGTTCGATCTCGCAAGCAAGTTGTCCGTAACATAAAGTGTGGAACGATACCAGCACAACAGAACGGATAGCATTCGTTACACGTAACTTTTTTCTATGCGATGAAATATCACTTTTCTGATGCATTCACAGGTATACGTTGTACGTTGGGTATAAGCTAATGTGATTCCAACCAATTCGCCTCCATACGAACAATACAGGTCAAATCTGATCGAGGTAAACAGGATAGCTCCCGGGCGTAACGATATAATCGCCAATGAGGCATGTGATGCATGTTGGATTGCAGCCTTGCAATTTCCTTTCAATGGATTTGTTAAACGGCATACTGTATTACTTTCCTCCCTGTTCTGCTAGTACGCAGACATGTAATATTTTGTTGCCAAAGTATTCGATTACAAGCAGCTGGTCTCGTGAAATGTGGGGTTATTATCAAGCAGTGAACTGTACGACAGTGGTCAACAATTTTATCACCGTCGACTGCAGTAAACCCCGCATCACACAGTTAGGTTGTCAAAAATGGCAATCTGCGTGTAATGCACTATGATTTTAATTCAAAACCGCGGCAGTTGTTTCCAACGAAGGTACTATCAAGAACGCCGCCATTTGCAATCTCCAGCAGTTGCACAATGAACACTTTTTTCTCACAGGATAAAAGCAAGTGTTTGACACGTCCCGTCGTATGGTATGAGTGAATACGATGAAATCGAAATAGAGTCAAACCTGGCCAGGGTGACCACGCAAGAGACCGGCAAAAAGTGAACGCCATGGACAGGCTTATGCATAGGCGTCACTACTCATGATCGACTTCACATGCATTAATCTTTCAAACCACGAATTAGCGCTGTAAACAAACTGCTTATACGTGCAGTTTTAGCTTCTACTTAAGGCAATAACAGTAGTACTGTGTAATGTGGGATACATGAGTTATAATAATGCGATAATCTCACCGGTTGTGAGCCAACATTTGAAAACCTGGCCTCCAATCGTCGAAATCCACAACGTTTAAGATATCATACACATACTTCTATTGTCATAAGTGCTTTCCCCAGATGAAAAATATCAAATACGGTGGTCTGTTGCTTGGCAAGTTGAATGTAAAATGCATTTTGTTCTTCCCTCATGTTCAGGAAAAGTACAAGAATGTCACTGTGTCCGCTAATTATTGCGTAGGAGCGAAAACATCTACAGCGCCCTGTGCGTCTGTGAATGTATACGTTTTCAGAACGCTGGTTAAATTATGCTGCTTCTCGCAATCTGCTTCACCATGCACATCCTCAGCTGCTAACATTGAGGTTGGTTGGCAGGTCCCAGCTTATTTCTGTTGTGTTACAGGATTGGAAATTAGAATCAACCATAAGGTTGTCAGCCAGTTGGCATCCAAACCAGTCGTTTACGAGAGTATCCAAAGCAATAGAGTTTGATGGAGGCACAATTTTCTCATATGTCTCAGGTCAAGTTTGCTTTGCTCTCTCAGAATCAATTTCTGCAGGACAAGGAAACCCTACATTACAGAAACACAGCTTGTTGAGTTCTCCACCTCCTTCCATGTGGTAGCTACGTAGAACGCGACGTCTAATAAACTTACCACTTTCATGAAACCAGTTTCGGACATATCCTTGTCGGATTCCCTGATCATTATCAGATGGAGAAGCCGTTAATCCATAAACTTCGATTTGAGCGCCTTACTGACACGCTGGTCGAAGGATTGAACTAACGCAGTGGTATTTGCTGGCTGAAACTGTAATATGCTAGTAAGTAGCTAGAATTAAGAAAGAGAGGGCATTTGTCAACAGAAGGTATGATGTTGCGCTTTTTACTTTATAGTGCTGGTAAAGCTTTGAAGCCCATGATCGAAAATAGGTGCAGTAATCCATGCATTTTAGTACCCTAGTATACTACCGTCGGCACGAAGCTGATGGTGTACCAGTCCATGGTATTGTCCGTTCTTCTATACGGCAGTGAAACTTGGACGATGTACCGTCGGGATGTGCGATATCTCGAGCGGTTCCACCAACAGTGTTTGCGACGGATTCTGCGCATAGGTTGGTGCGACAGAATTGCAGGCACGGAAGTGTTGCGCCGAAGTGGAATGTATGCAGTGGACTGCATACTTTTGCTGAGACACCTGAGTTGGCTCGGTCATGTGTGGCGCATGGATTCGCGGCGGATACCGAAGCAACTCTTATACGGTCAGCTGAGTATTGGGAAGCGACATGTTGGAAAACCGAAGCTACGTTACCAGGATATGATAAAAGTGAGCCTCTCGCTTTCTAACATTGATTTTATATCCTGGGAATCGAAGGCGGTAGATCGGCGTTCGTGGCGCGATTTGATTACGAAGGCAGTTGCCGATGTGCACGAGAAATCCCTACTCCATGCAGAGAAGAACCGCCAGTTACGGAAACGACAAACGCCGTTGGATTGTAATCCATCGACGTCGAGCGCATTGTGCTGTAGCACATGTGGTCGGGAGTGCCTGAGTCAGGCGGGCCTAGTTAGCCATGAGAGACGTCACTCGGAGCCAGCTTCGAAACGACGACGAGTTCTGCTGAGAACGTAGGCAGAGCAGGCGCAGCGTTTGAAAGCACGCTGCATTCGATTTCCATTTCGATTTACTAATCACGTGCACAGTTTCTTTCAGATGGTAGCTTAGCTTTACCGCCTCGTGTTATTCCGCTTGCTCATTCGTTTGCACATTCTGCTTTTAATATAGGTGCTTAAGCTAGCAGATTTCCTCTCCCCTCTGTTTACGTGGCTTGTTATGTTATTATGCCATCCTGCGTATATCTTGATCTTTTGGAAATCCATATAACTTGTACGCCTATATAACAGCACATCCGTACAGCGTTTTCATTCTGTTTCATCTGACATCTCATTTTATGTGCTTGGCTGTTGCTTGGCATCCCCAGTATGGCTGCGCTTGATGCGAATGTTGACAAGGTGCCTACCTGTCTAGTACCCACTACTTCGTCTACACTGGCTCCAGGAGGCAGTTGGTCGTTGCTGGAGGGGACGGGGTGCACGGTCCACGAGGCCGTGCTAGGCTCAAAGAGTGGTTCCATACGCTCAGTGTGGATTGGACTACGGTCCAGCCACCGCCTTGTGTGCGCTTGTTTCCCAAATACAGCGTGCTTGTGTTCGCCTGTGAAGGAGAGTGGGCCGGCTCCGTTGATGAAACGTGGCTCCCATCTGCATGCCTCCCGGTCTTATTCCTTCAGTTTTCACTGGATATGGGGTGTGTGGGTGGAACTGTGGGTGGTGCAGCGCAAGCCACTCATGGTCCCTCTTTGGGCGCAGGCGTCCTGTGGCTAGCCGCAGTGACAGGCAAATCCGGAAACGGATGCCGCCAACCATACTACCGGTAGCTTTTCATGTTGATATTTGTAAAAATTCATGTGTTAGTCGATTTCCAAACCACTTAGTCGCTTCGCGCTCCCCCAACGTGGTATTGCACAGCATCGCTGTGACACGCGCCTTGCTCCTTACCCCCTTGCTCATTTCGCTCTTTTGACACAAAGCTTTTATCGGAAGTCGTTTTGAATAGCAAAGCAGTTTCATCTGAATTAAAAATGTGTCGCCAGAACCAATTTCGGGCAATCTTGTCACCCAGTCTGATGCACCACACATAGCTAATTCACAGCGTTAGCCCGATTGCTTGCCAAACACAAGGTGGACTACTGATGAAAGCCTGCAGTCAACTGTTTGACGCTGTAAAGTCTGGCTTTTGCAATTGTTCTGCAATGCTCGTTCTTAAATCGCGGGTCCAGATAATGGAACTTTTCTGCCAGTACTGACTGGCACTATTTCCAGCAAAGTGCGTTTATGTTTTCATTACCAGTTTTGCTATCATTCTTAATTTTCGGTCTTCATGCGTTGCTCGCAGTCATTCAAAAACGCCTTTCCTCTTTAATGCCTTTCCTACTCTGAAATGTTACGCCATTGTTTGCTGACTTCTCCATTCCTAACTTCGTCGAATCACTGACACCATTTAGTTAAGTGTTAATCCCTTTTGGTTTTGCTGTCATGGAATCAGTCATTTTGTCCTTCGTAATAATTCCCAAACTGTACTATATAAACGAGCACGAATAAGGGCGTAAATCAACAGTACCCGCTCAGTGCTGACAATCCACTGGTTAAGTTAAACAGTAAACAAATACGCACATAAAGTGATAGTCACAGTACTTGCGACTGTATAACAGTGTCACAAAGCAACGAGTGCGCGAAGGGTGTCCCAGTGCTAGTTTATTTTGTAACGGCGCTATCAATTTAGTTCATTGCACATAGGGTGAAAAACCGGGGGTGATGTGTCACTGGACAATTCTGGTGTGATGGTAATGTGAAACTGCAGGGGGAGAATAAACCAGTGGTATTGAGGGAGTGACACAATGTGAAGTAGTCAATGCAGACATCGGGGGTATTAACAAGCCTGTGGGGAACTGAATAATGCTACATAGAATGCGGGAAGCTGGGCGATAATGGTGGGCATTCTGGTGCAACTATGACACATTGCAACGATATCTAGGTTATCTGTGTGATACCAGGGCTGACTTTCATGATTCCTCTACTCGCAATCTCGGCAAGTGGTGCTAGTGGTGGTCACCTTGAGCAGGAGCTGGAAAGTCTGAAGACGACCAAAGGGTTGTCGCAGTTGTGTTAGACTGGTGGACGCCATAGATAGGTTAACACGAAAGAAAATCCTAGGGTTGTTTTTGACTGGTCGCCATAGACGGGTGGTCGCCATGACAGGTTGGACTATGTGTGTGGGTCATGTACCGAGCGTTTACCGAGAAGAATACTTCGATAAATAAAATCGGTGTCAAATAAAATATGGAGTGTAATCGTCCCGAAATACACTGGAAGGCATTTGTCACTGATATAACGCGTGTGAAAAGTACCATATGGTCGCTCACTTGGGTTCACTTGATACATAAACCCTGTACAAAAGCATGCTAGGCGTATTCCACAATAGAGTAATTTAGGTACCAAAGTGATGGGAGCTAAGAGCATCATCGAATGGTTATTTGAAAACGCTCAACGTAGGGGATACAATTGAGTCCGCGAGTGCGTATCAACGCTGGCAACCACGAACGGAATAGTAATTGTCTCGAGACTGTAGACGGCTATATTGTTACTTCAATTTCAAGCGGTTGCCCTTGAGCTACGTGTTGTGGCTAAGCTACAGTAAGTGGCGGTTGGGATTACTCAATATTTGGTACGCTAACATGGGATTACCATGCAGCGTTCGGTAGCGTGCGCCGAAAAATCCCAGCAAATTCAGCCTTTGGTGGTAACAGTGATAGCGTGGATCCTTGAAAATCGTTGTTGCCCTTCTTGTTTGGAAAAAATAGTTTCGCCTGGTTTGTTGACAAATGGGTCGCGAATCCATTCCTTACCAGTTTGTGGGTCTTCTTTGGTTAGTAGGTAGGATTGGAACTCTTGTAAAAGCAACGCCATGTGTTCGTACACTAACCGGGAGAATGAATGTGCAGGGCCAGTCTTTCATGAAGTCCCTGCTAGTGTTTGAAACATGTCCGAAAAATCTATGTTCATGCACCATCCGCACATCAGCAAACTCACCTTAAATGCAGCTGCTTTGGCTGTCAACTTGAAATAAGTTACATTATTCCCCTGAAGTGGCAGATTGAATTTGTTGAGCAAGCTGAATATGTCACACAATTAAGCTAGTTTTGCGACCCATACTTTGTCAGTGAAATGTGCTGCCCGCAGTGTATTCTTTTCTGAGCGAGCTCTTTACAACCTACCTCGTAATTCAAATACACTAGTTAGCGATTTGATTCTGCATAACAATAGTGGACATTTGTGCTCGGCATCCATCTCCACACTAAGCTGATCAAACAAGCGCGATTTAATGGCGTGTGCTTTGATGTGATAACTAACCTCAACGACATCAACCAATACACTGTTAAATTCCGGTGACATTTTTCGGCTTCTCAGCATTTTGCTGTGAATTATAAATCTCGTAGATTCACTTGCAATCTTAATGCGAGCAGTTAGAGCAGACAATCGTTCTGTCATGACAGTATCTTCGTCTGTGAATATGCGGACACAAGCTGCAACCGACCAAGCTTCAACTGAGGCAGCCCAAACGTGACCTAAAAGTGCACACAAGTCATCATTTAGAAATTGTGGGGCCTTCAAATTGGCCGTTGCAGAGAATAATTGTTTTTACGCTCATTACTGAGGAATCATCAATTTCGTATACATCGTATTGCAATGTTGCTTATCTGGATCAATGATGCTGACCTCAATATCCTATTCAACCGTTTGTAAAGACTTTTTGCGATCCTGCTGTTTGCTCGCGATTTGTTGAGTATGACCATAAGTCAGGAACACTTATAGAAGAATTAGGAGAAAGCAGTCGGGAAGAATGAGAAAGCATCAAGCTGGTTGGCAAGTCAGTCTAAGTCTTCATTCAGTAAATCGGACGCAATTACCAATGATCCTCTCCAGTAATGTTTGAACATTAAAAATGAAAATGTTGATATTTCCACAATCTTGCATCGAAGTGAATATACAAATGTCGCCCTTTTGATGCTACCGGAAAGGTGGTAACATGCTGAAGTAGAAAACTATGTTATTCAACTTACTGCCTATCGTTCCATCAGATCGCTCGATCAGGATTACCTCAGAATCGTGGAGGCTGCGTAGTTACTTAAATCAACCAACGCTGGTGCAATGCTGCAGTCCTACAGTTTGCGTACATAACAACCACTGTTTGCTGTCATTTGATTCAAGCCACGGGTTCTATGCGGTTTTAGTTCTGTTGTCGTCCGAATTATATACATCTCGCCTGACACACCGGTGTCCCAAGTGAACCAATTTGCGGATGAGTTGTCCACGGTGTTATTACCGAAACTTGAACGTTCAATCTGTGTAATTGCTGCGGGTTTCAATAAAGGTGATACCAATCTTATGCAGGCACTTTAACAGACAAACATAATAACTTTCCCAACTAGACTGGAGGCAAAATTAGATCTTGTCTTCACAAACCTAGCTCGGCTGAGTTCGATGCAAAAAAGGGCTCTACTTGGCAACTCTGACCATTGCGTCATAAACGGATGCCCCATTATTTATAGTAAGACAAACTCGGTTTCTTTGGCTCCTATGCCAT
>JAXRKO010001648.1:0-11021 GCA_037039905.1 Formica aserva
AACTCTGTGAGTGCTACGCGGTACACCTACTTTTTGGCTTAACATACTATCCTGTTTTGAGACTTATATATCGTGAACTACAGTGTCTATTTGACGCTGTGAATAGTATCTGACTTGTAATACTCTTGTCAGATCATAATAAAACAATGCGCGCGAGGCGGTCTGTTCTCAAACTAGCTAAAAAAGTGGCTATGACAACTAAGCCAACAATGAATAATAAAAACCCTGCCATAACATCCGAATGCAGAATAATCCTTTCAGACCCACTGAAAGAAGCCTACAACAAAATTAATGCACTCGAGACCGAGCTGAATGCTCTCAAAGCCAACCTCTCTGCCTTGAGCGCAACCGTGACAAATATCTTGCCACTAGCACAGCTGTCGAAAGTAGCACAAAGCAATGATGTGAGCGAACTGAAAGCAGCAGGGGAACTGCTAACACACATTGCTAATGAAGTCTCCGAACGCCTTCGTCGTGCACACAATGTAGTGCTGTTCAATGTCCCCGACAAGACTGAACTAACGAAAGTGAAGCATTCACTCACCAGTGCTTGCAACATGACCTCTGAATCTTTCGAACTCAAACGTCTTCGAAAGACACCCAAATGCAAATCGTGCCCCATACTTATCACGCTTAAGCATCAAGGACTCGTTAAGTCTCTACTAGCAAAACGGATCATTCTGAGAGAGACAGCAAATCTGGGGCCAATTGTAATAAAACCAGACCAAACACCATTACAAAGAGCACTCCTTTCATCCAATCAACCTCCACGCAAGAAACAAACTGAAGGATACACTACCGCACTCCCAGTGGACCTTGATTTGTCGCAACAGCACACAAACTCAGCTGAGACAACGACTTACAATGCTAATCAAAATTCGTCCATCACAGTCAAGACGCTGGCCCTATCGAATGCTTCTACTGAAGCTGCTACCCAGAAAACAAACGACTCCGACATGTGCGACACAGACACAGAACCTGCTGTCAATACATCCAAAAACCCTATGACAAGCACCCCACTGTCGGCTAAGGAGCACTTGCGCAACCGCCCAAAACGAAGGCGCGTCAAAAAGCCTGCTTCTTGCAAATCCAATGACCTGCGACAACAATCTTGTGAACTCAACAAAGTCATACAACCAAAACCCTCTATGCCTCACACAACATGTCCATCTAAGAATAATAGCACTGCATCCGTAAAGCAAACATCTGACCAATCTGTACACCCTTGGGGAACTACGACTACAAACAGGAGAGCGCCATTCTCCAGAAAGCCGTACTTACTTCCGACCCCTGCACCAACTGCCTACATCATCGGACACGGTCAAAGCCCGCGCAATGTGCCCTGTGCAGCGAATCCAGTCAACCGCATTAGCATGATGAACAACACCGCTGCACCACAACACTGCCCCCAGACAAACCGGTCTCTCACCGCGAAACCCTCCAGTATAACCCTGCCTGTTGCACACCCCACACCACACTCCCAAAGACCGCCACTAGCGCGGCAGAGACTTCCATCACAAAAGACGGCTGCAACTGGAAACGCCCACCCAAGACGATACCTGCTTAACACCCCGGACAACACTGCCTGCCTCCCAGGCTACCCTCCCACTATTCCCTCTAATGGCGCCGCAGTAGCATACCAAATGCAAAATCCTAACGAATATGCTTTCCCTATATATATGACTGCTCCACAACTGTCAAACCCAGCAACTGCACGACCTGGACTGCAACATACGAATGGACTGCCAACCCGGTCTATACCTACTGCGGTTCCTTTTTTACAGCATGCCATGCGGCACAGCCCGCCACGCCCCGCCTCTCGAGACCATCTACCTGCTCTCTATCACCTCCACCGGTTTATAGACTTAATGCAACTGACGCCGAACAGTTGGCATCAACCCCAAACATAACTCACAATGACTCAGACTACCTAATTGGCACTACCGACACCAGTCGGCTCCATCGCCCCCTAACTGCCCAACCAACCTCCAATCGCTACCAACCGACCCATTCCCGCTCTACTAATGAGCCTGGCTTACAATGCCACAAACCGACACTACCGCTCTCATTGCATTCTCGAGTATCGCCTATCGCCATGTCTACTGACGCTTTACTGCAACGAGGTATAATGGCATGCCATGGGACGAAGCGATCACTTACTCCTTCCTACCACTGCACAATCAATCCTACAACGGCAAAGGGTCTTTCACACAAAACAACACGACCTCTGCCCCATAATGAAACCAAACTGCAAGATCACCCTATCCTTCCGGAGCAAAAGTCCGACCATCACTCCATAGGCTCCCAACCAGTCAACAGTACCAAAAAAACCCACAAACCCCTAACACTGCTGTCCACTGCCCCCATCTAAACACTATAGATGGCACATCGGAACTCTTGGTCCACAGTACAGGCTCTCCGCCAAGTGACCATACAAATAACACGCCATACCGTTTGATACTGCTCAATGCCCGATCCATTACCCAAAAATTGCATCTTATAGGTCCATATATACTCCTCATCAACCCACAAATCGTCCTAATCACTGAAACATGGCACACCGCAATGGCTACGGATGGCCCACTCCTTCTCCCTGGCTACACCATGTTCTGCAGTGGACGCCACCATCAACGTGGTGGAGGATGCCTTATCTACGTCCACGAAGACTTTGGTGCCTCGTCTTTTGAAAGGTTAACTATAGGTGACCCAGAAGACTCAGTGTGGATCCAGACCAATGGAGGCTCCCTAGACCTCCTTATTGGCTGTATCTACAATCCACCACATACATCCAACACAGGAATCACGGAACTAACTAAGCTCTTTACAGAGATCTCATCTATGCCTTCACGCCACAAGATAGTCGGAGGGGACTTCAACATGCCACACATCGGTTGGCTTAAGCACACCGTACCCCCTAGGTACAGAGCACTTGTTGATACTATACACGCAAACAACTGGTACCAACACGTCCACCTACCAACCAGAAACGCCAACACGCTGGACTTGGTTTTCACCCACGGCATCCCATACGCAGCGGCAACTGCAACAGACAGAATACCCGGCTGTGACCACAAGGTGGTCAATCTCTGCTTTATGTTCCCTTCTACGCTTCCCACTGCACCCAAACCAACCATATACCTTCGAGCATTCGACCGTATCAGTTGGGATAGCTTCTCGCTACTAATGCGATCAGCCTGCTGGGATAACTTCTTTCTATCTACCGACATAGACACAGCCACCCAAGACCTATACGCTAAGATCAATGACTGCCTTGATGTTGTAGCCCCACTGAAGCTTAAAAAACATCTGAAACACACTCATTGTACAGCAAAGGCTCGCAAATTGCTTATCAAACTCAAGAGAATCCGTCACCAATACGCAAAGACCAAAAATTTTCACCTCGTCATACAAATGAATGAAACACTCACTCAATGGCGCCACATCATTTGCACAGCAATATCAACCGAGGAATACGCTGCGCTTAACGCCAACGATAAAATCAAATCCCTAACCAAGCTAATGAAGTACAGAAGCAGCCGCACCTCTACTTCTATCACCTCACTAAGACTCCCCGATTCTACCATTGTTAGTGATCCTACAAAGCTTTGCGAACTCCTCAATAAACACTTCTGCGATTCTTTTACTACACCCAATCACACTCCACCAACCACCATACCTCAACAAACCGACGACCGCCTACAAAACATTAGCTTCGAATCACGGTCCATAACTCAAACTATCCGTTCACTCAAACTATCTTCGTACCCTGGCCCCGACGGTCTTCCGTCTGCAGTGCTGATTCTCGGAGGCCCCGACATCCCAATTCTGCTTCTTAACCTATTTACCCTCTCCATGCAAAGTGGCACCTTTCCAGCCATCTGGAAACACTCCACAGTCATACCCAAACACAAACAAGGCAGTAGACAAATCATAGATAACTATCGTCCAATCAGCCACACGCCTATCGCCTCTAGAGTGATGGAACGAATCGTCAAGGAGAACCTACTAAGATTTCTTTTGCATCGAAAGTTAATCAATAGATCACAACATGGATTTCTGCCATCAAAATCATGCCAGACATGCCAATTTGAATACCTGAACCACGTGACGCAACAGATAGACAACCAACAGGCACTGATAGTCATATTCCTCGATATGAAAAAGGCCTTCGACCGAGTACCACACCCAGAACTACTGGTCAAACTAGCTTCTTATGGAGTCGCTAACGAACTCCTGTCCTGGTTCCAATCATATCTCACATCCAGAACCCAATCAGTGAAAATTGAGCACTCTGAATCACCTCCCAAACCAGTAACAAGTGGGGTATTCCAAGGTAGCGTACTAGGCCCACTGTTATTCCTGCTCTACATCAATGACGTTTTCCAAACTTTCAAACATGGCAAACCCTTTATTTTCGCTGATGACATAAAAGTGGTATACTCTTTCCCCCCGTCGCAACTGCACCAAGGACTTACTAGCATTCTCAGAGACCTTCAAGCTCTTGAGGCTTGGAGCAACACTTGGAAACTGGAATTTTCGCCTGCTAAATGCAGTGCTATGTCCTACCGTTGCACCATACCGCCTAATGTCCTTTTGCTCAACAACTCACCACTATCAAACTGTCTTACGGTACGTGACTTAGGAGTCCACTACTCATGCTCGCTAACCTTTGCTGAACAAGCCAGCTACTGTTCAGCAAAGGCTCGCTCTCTCATCGGCTACATCTTCAAAACCATGACCATTACAGAGTCTAGACTCACGCTATACAAAATTTGCGCCCGACCACTGCTAGAATACTGCCCAATCGTATACTGCAATCTGCGCAAAAGTGATAGAATGGTCATCGAGAAGGTCCAGCGTTCCTTCACCAAGCGCATCCTAAACAATACCACTCTCAGCTACCGCGAGCGTTGCAAACTACTTAGACTTGAGCCATTGTGGATTAGAAGGTTGAAACTCAACCTCATCTTCATGTATCAACTTATCAATAGACCTGAAGATACGACAAACCTCGATACACTAAGAGACAACAGTCCTTATCCCCTCCGCAACAGGCCACACTCCATTAACCTACCCGTGGCACACAATAATATACGAGCAAACTTCTTCCTCTACAGATATGCATACATGTGGAACAAATTACCAATAGCTATCAAGGCGTCTAATAGCATAGCACAATTCCGCTCAAACCTTATTAGGCTCCTCAACCCGCACTACCTAGCTACACTCCTACGAATAAATCTTCCTGAAGATGAATTCTGGGAACAAGGACCAGATCACTTATAGGACTACCCCCAATAATGACTGTTACACTCTTTTTATCAGACCTGCCACACTACGACTCGAGATTACGTCTATCGTAGCTTTTTCTACTTCGTACGACAACACCATTACCCGCAACCCAACTACATCACCTTCCAGCCGCTCCTGATTATTTAGCTGCTCGAGAACATGTCTTCCTTTCTCCACTCAGACCAGGATACTACCCCCTCACCTAACTATCATAACCACCTCTTTCTACGGCCCTTCATACTTGGCAAATCCTCCTACAATCCGACCTGACTACTCCAAGCTATCCATCCACGACTGCTTACCTCCACAGACCATATTCGGCTCTCTACCCTTTCGATTCATGTTCCTCACTATGATAGCTTGCTTCCCCTCGCGACAGCGAACAAATTCTGCTTGGCCACTAATAAGACCTCCAACCATTCTTACTCTACTAAGCCCAACATGGCTGACTCCTAGGCAGTGTAGCCACCCTTATACTATCCCGAATGAGCTACTGCTTTTACCTAGCAAACTAGACTATTATCGTCAACAGACTACACTGCCGTCTGACAGCTACCAGACAAAAGGTCTCCCCACCACAGTGGACTTCTCTATATCCTGATGCGTCGTATTAATGTACAATTGTTTATTAGTTATATAGGTTGTTCTGCTAAATGTCCTCGCTTAGCCACGTTACCCATTCTTCATCTTACACATTATTCAGCTCCACACAGCTGACTTCTAGGCAGCTCAGGCTACCCTACACAATCCTGAATGCGATTCTTCTATTACGTAGCAAATAAGACTCCTATCGTCACTGGACTGCACGTATGCTTGACTTAGCTTTCTCACTGTAGGCCTCTCCACTCTAGTTAATTTCTCTATCCAACTCAGGCTCCCTTATTCACTCCTGACAGAGCTTCATCTTTACGTAGCTACCCAGGCTCTTATCTTCACTGGATTGCGCGTGGCTGACCCAGCTCTCATACCGTAGGCGTCCACGCAACACTGGACCTCTCTATCCATTAAAACGCTGACGCGCCTTCTAATATCACCACTGTACTTTCCTGGTACCGCCTGTTCTGCAAGCCTGTCTCTCCTTCAGACAGCTTTTATCCCCGCCGTCTAACTTAGCCCCACCTAACTCAATCCTTTTAAAACTAGCTTATATCGGCGCCTTTCTCTTTCGGCCCCTGTCCTCATCATTTATTGCTTCTATACTGCCCACATCTCGCAACTACTAGCGACTTTAGCTTAACTACTATTATAGCTTCCACCTCATTCCTTCTAAACCGTCAATTGGTTTACTAGTTTACCCCTTAACAGTAACCTTGCCTTGGAAGACATAGTTCATCTGGTGCTCCAGTCCTCGCAATTTCCCTATTCCTGAGCTTAGTGCTTAAGCCCATTTCCTCTACTACTGAAATACTCAAACCGCTATGTTCCCTTCTGGTCTTATCATCTTATACTTTTATTCCACACCTCTCACGATATCAAGGGTCCGTTGCATTTCACTTAATCCGGTTCACCCCAACAATTCTCACCGTCCCTTGATTTAAATGTACCACAGGCGAAGTCCAATTTAGAGTAGAACCCTTAGAATACTTTGGTTGTACTGCTCTCCTTTGCTATAATCCCAGTTGCTTTCCATTTCTTGTTTGCTCCAATTTTCCTCGTCGACCATTACCTCTCAGTTTCCATGCTTAACAATGCTTGATTACTCACCCCGGTGACTACGAGCGGCCTCTGCTCAGCTTCTTCTCCTACCTAGCTCCACAGGCTCTTACCCTCACTGGACTTCGCGTCTGCTCGATCTAGCTTCCGCGTCGCAGGCTTCCTCCCCACAGTGTTGCACCGCTGCGCCGTCTTGTCACAAATATTTATTACAGGTGTAGCTTATTAGGCTGAACTCTCATGGCTTAATCTCGGCATCCAGTATCAATGTTACACCCTAAAGAGCCCTACATGACTGATGGCAAGACTGCCCAGACTACCTTGTTCTCTTCTGATTGTGCTTCTCCTTCTACCTAGCCCCTCAGACTCTTATCCTCACTGGACTTCGCGTCCGTTCGACCTAGCTTCCGCGTTGCAGGCTTCCTCCCACAGTGCACTTATCTGTCCAATGTAGCGCTGCTGCGCCATCTTATTTCACAACCTTTAATCGCTTTTATTTCTTATTCTGCTAAAATGTCTTCTTCTAGCCACAGCTGTCAGTCCACCTGACGGAATGCTAGGCAGCTCAGGCTACCTTATTCTCTCCCGAATGAGCTTCTCCTACTATCTAGCTATTCTGGCTAGCTACGTTTCTTTAGACTTCAGAACCGCATACCACATGCACTTATCTATCCATTGAAACCCCAGCGCGCCACCTAAAATCACAACTGTTCTTCTCTGTTACTGCTCGTTCTGTAAGCCTATCTATCTTTCAGACAACCTCTATTGACGTCATATAACTCAGCTGAATCTAGCAGGTCAAGCTCCCTTATTTCTTCTTGCTTGAACTACTTCTTCCATGCAATTACTCACGCTCTTATCTTCACCTTTCTTTGCGTTTGTCTGACTACGTACTCGCCGCAGTACCTCACACTACAGTGGGTTTCTCTATACTTTGAAGTACTGCTGCACCGTCTTATGCTGCAAATGCCTATTACATGTACTGCTTGTTACGCTTAATAGTATTCGATAAGCCACAGAATCCGATATGATTATTACACGTTACTGAGCCCCACCTGACTGATTGCTAGGCAGCTCAGGCTCTCTTACACTACTGAATAAGCTTCTTCTTTTACGTAGCTACCCAGACTCTTATCATCACTGGACTGCGCGTGTGGTTGATATAGCTTTCACGCCGTAGGCGTCCACATTACAGCGGACCTCTCTATCTATTGAAGCGCCGACGCGCCATCCAATATAGCAATTGTTTTTTCTCGAGTACCGCTTGTTCTGCACGCCTGTCTCTCCTTCGGACAGCCTCTATTACCACCAGTTAACTCAGTCACGCATAACTGAATGCCTGGGAGTCAAGGCTTCAATGTTACCTCCTCAATGAGCTTCGTCTCGTACGTAGCTACTCTGGCTGTTATTTTCACTGGAAATCGTATTTCGCCGAAGAAACTCACACTACAGTGCATGCTTCTATTCATAGATGCGCCGTCTTGTCACAAATATTTATTATAGGTGTTGCTTATTAGGCTGAACTCTCATGGCTTAATCTCGGCATCCAGTAATGATGTTACACCCTAAAGAACCCTACATGACTGATTGCAAGGCTGCTCAGACTACTTTGTTCTCTTCTGATGAGCTTTTTTCCTGCCTAGCTCCTCAGGCTCTTACCCTCACTGGACTTTGCGTCCGTTCGACCTAGCTTCCGCGTCGCAGGCTTCCCCCACATTGCAGTTATCTATCCATTGTACCGCTGCTGCGCCGTCTTATTGCACATCCTTTAATCGCTGCTAATTATTATTCTGCTTAAACGTCTTTTATCCACGGCATTCGTTCTTAACCTTACCGTTTAGTCAGCCTACCTGACTGTCTGATAGGCATCTCATTCTCCCTTTTCTCTCCTGTTTGAGCTTCTTCGTTTTCCTAGCCACTCAAGCTTTATCGCCAGTGGACTCCACGTCTGTCTGTCTTAGCTCCCACAGCGTAGGCTACCTCACTACAGTAGTTTTCTATATCAACTGTAGTGCTGCCGCGCTGTCTTACTCTACAACAGTAATTCCAGTTACCGCTTATTCTGTTAGACTGCCTTCGCTTAGCCACTGGATTCATTCGTTCTTTCACATTATTATGTACCACTTCTCTGACTGCTAGGCAGCACAAGCTTCTTTATTATATCCCGGAGGAGCTTCTTCCTTTACATAGCTGCTCAGCCTCTTTTCTTTTCTTCACTGGACTTTGCGTCTGTCTGACCTAGCGTCAACGCCGCAGACCCCCATACTACAGTAGACTTCTTTATTCATTTATCGAAAATATGCGTTCATTAGTTTGAATGAGTCTAGCTTCATCGATGAGCTAAGCCTTTCCTAACGTTACTGCTTTAGATATTGCACCACGCTGCCGCACTGCAGTCTCCGACGCTATGGCGTCTCTACCTAACCCATCTTAAACTTATATCCTGCAGGTTGCCGTCCTCACTTTAGCCCTCGATTTTGTATTAACCTTGAGACCTCCTTCAGACTACAGCTCAAGTTTGCCTCTGCAACTTACATTTTGCATTTCTAACTGTCCTTCAATGCTCCTTATATGCGTCCAGCTGTCTGACCGTCTCCTATCGCAGCCACGTAGAGCATTAATCCCTTAACACTCATTTTGGTTGTATAGCAATGTCTTTGACCTCTTCTCATGATTCCTGCTCCCTTACTGGTATTTATATGCTCCGCCTGCTTTAGTATCATTAACAGCCAACAAAAATCTGCATTCTTGTTGGTTGTAGTCTCATATACTGCAACGTCTATATACAACTTACTATATGCCTATGCTCTGCTGGTCGTTTTCTCCTTCTGCTTCAGCCTTGATGTACGCCTGCGCTTTGCCGTCTGTTGTCCTTTCTTTAATTTAACCATAGCTTCAATGAACGACTCAGCTTATGGATTTGGAGCCGCGACTAACGCGAGTATTGTCTTGCTTCTGCCACTACATTCTAGCTGACTTTCTGTTATAGCAGCCTAGCTATACGTACTTATTCTGTGCTTCTTTTACATATCAGGCGAACTCCCCTCTACCCATTTAAGTTGCAAACTCCGCATGTCTCTAACTTCTGTCCGTCCACATTTTCTACATCATAGTATACACCTCTATCACGCGAACTTCACATATATATACAACGCCAGGCGCCTATCCACGTGGCCAACGCACTTAGTTAAATATTCAGAAGACTTTTTCTATATAATTGTTAAACATTGTACATCATCATGCTCAAGTCCGAATGTAATAACATATGATTTACATCCTGCCTTGATCCACGCCAGTTCCTTGCGGTCTGCTCTCGGTTCGTTCCTCTCTTCCCCTTTTCTCACAGATTGAAGTTACTGGAATCCCCGAACTGTAATGAGGAATCACAACTTTGCAGCCGATAGACGAAGTACGGGACAGGACTTACACCAGCTTTCGACCACGTCCGAAGTACAGCATGGATCGCGGGACATGAAGACAGCACGCGAAACACAATCTGCAATCTAGAAAAATTTATGCCCAGAATTCCCAAAAAATTCTCACTCACCTGCACACAACAATCGCAATTTTCATCATCCCTTCCTCCGCTAATGGGCCTCAACGACAATGGCAGCCTCGAATATGCCGCTTGGTCAGCTAACAGAGGAACCCGCTAATACGTTCGAATGCAATCAACCGACTAGAAAATTTGTCGATCCATGGCGGTGTTTCAGGACGTGGTGGGTTTTCGCTTGGCTAGCGTTCTCCCTATAAAAAGCCACAAGTGTCCGCTTAACAACATCGCGACGTGGCGGTTGTGACTCGCCACTGGATAAAGTCACTGCCACCTACTACATCCTGTTTAGTCGGTACATATAAACGGCGTTTCCCTTACATCCACAATAACTCTACTATTTATACACATGAACACAACTTCGCCATTTACTACATAATTTGCTCCGTAACGACTAGCCTTTTATCTTTGTTGCCTGTACAGACTTCGGCCCCTGATATTTACATGTCATGTAACACTATTGACTGTAAACTTTGATCATGCCTAACTTGGTATGCCCCGATTAATTCGGGAATAAACTATT
>JAXRKO010001649.1:0-10875 GCA_037039905.1 Formica aserva
GATTAAATAAATAAATAAATAAATAATTTATTCTCGAATATTTCGAGGCACACCAAATAAGGCGTGATCACAATTTACAAACGTATAGTGGGATCATAGATGTATAAAGTAAACGATAAGAGCAGTGACGTATCGATAATAAGTGTGTGGAAAAGTATTTGATGGTTGCTTCATGCAGTAAATGTAATGTTACTCGACTAAGCTTGCCAGTGTGTACTTATAGGCAGTGACTTTATGTAGTGGCGAGTCACATCCGCCACGTTGCAGTGTTAGTAAACGGACTTTTGTGGCTTTTTATAGGGAGAACGCTTGCCTGGCGAAAACCCACCACGTCCTATAACACTGCCTTAAATCCTTTTGTGCTGTTGTGTATTACTGGCTGCTCCTTGTAGATGGAGTGTCGAGTCGGTTATTCGCAGTCGGTTGATTCTGGAAGTAACCCGTTGGCTGACAAGATGGCTCATTCGAGGATAACCACGGACGCTGAGGCCGGACGGGGATTAGGTTCTTGTAGAGGCAGGAGAATTAGTGTGTAAGTGAGCAGAAGTTCCATTAAATATTGCATTTAATTGTATGTTCTTATCCGGGTTTTTTGAAGGATACGTGTCCAGCCCTTCATACTGGAGTGCGGGGTGAAATGGAGCCATGGGCCAGGTAGGTGCTTGATGATTATTTCATTCCATTTCAGGCGGAAAGCCATTTCTTCATTCCAATCCCGGTCCCAAGAAGATTTGAACCTCGGATAAAAAGGAAAAAGATGAACAACCGCGAGAGGATTGCAAAGAAATTTCGTGTAATCAAGCAATGTGAAACCTCCGAGCTATGACAATTAAACTTGACATACTTTAATGTACAATGTGTAACGAATCATTAGTTGAAAGAGACTTTATTCGTGTAATAGATGGCATGGCCGCGATCTACAAAGCATAAGTCCGTGTTGGTGAAAGTATGTAAGAGGAGAGAATAGGAGTGGCAGGGAGGACCACTTGCTAAGAACCGTAGAAAGAGATGCGGTTGCTGACGCAGATAAGGAAGAGAGCACTAGATGGTGGAATAAAGTGGGTATCAGTAATAAAATATGCTGTTTTCTATATTACTATACTACAAGATATAGCGGACAGTGGAATGTGCGACGGAGAAAAGAAGGGCACAGAGCAGCGTTTATGGCATAGCGGGAACCACGTGATGTGGAAATAGAAGCAACAGTAAAAGATAAACCATACGGGGAGATATCAAAGAATAGATGGATAAGCAACAACGCAATGTACCTAGTATTACGTGTGAAGGACGAGTTCTACTATAAAAAGTGATTAAATGGACGGCAGGGAGGGATCATTGGATATACGGTAAGCCGAAATAGTTAAATGAAGGTGGGAGTAGTATTAATGACGGTACAGAAGCCGCCTGCGGCCTCGTGGAAAACAAGTAATCAAAAGAGAATGAACAACCTAAAGAAGTCTGCTGTAGTGTGGGGGTCTGCGGCGTTAGCGCTAGGCCAGACAGACGCAAAGATCAGTGAATAAAAGAGGCTGAGTAGCTATGTAATAGAAGAAGCTCCTCCGGGATATAATAAAGAAGCCTGTGCTGCCTAGCAGTCAGAGAAGTGGGGCCTAGTAATGTGAAAGAGCGAATGGATCCAGTGGCTAAGCGTAGACATTTTAACAGAACAAGCGATACCAGCAATTACAGTTGTAAAATAAGACAGCGAAGCAGCACTTCGGTTGATACAGAAAATTACTGTAGTCGGGAAGCCTATGGTGTGGGAGCTAAAACATACAGACGTGGAGTCCACTGGTGATAAAGCTTGAGTGGCTAGGAAGAAGAAGAAGCTCATTCATGAGAGAATAAAAGAGAAATGTCTACCTATCAGGTGGGGCTGCCTAAGAGGTAAGTATACCAATGAATAACGTAACTAAAAAAAGACATTTTAGCAGAATAAGAAATAGCAGCGATTAAATGTTGTGAAATAAGACTGCGTAGCTGCGTTTCAATGGAAAGATAGCTGCATTGTGGGGAGGAAGCCTGCGACGCGGAAGCTAGGTCAAACTGACGCGAAGTCCAGTGAGGATAAGAGCCTGGGTAGCTACATAAGAGAAGAAGCTTATTCAGTAGTGTAAGAGAGCCTGAGCTGCCTAGCAATCAGTCAGGTGGGGCTCAGTAACGTGTAACAATAATAACGGAATCTGTGGCTTAGCGAATACAGTTAATCGTAACAGACAGTACCTGCAATAAGCATTTGCAGCATAAGACGGTGCAGCAGTACTTGAAAGTACAGTGGAACCCACTGTAGTGTGAGGTACTACGGCGAGTAGGTTGTCAGACAAACGCAAAGTCAGATGAAGATAAGAGTCTGAGTAATTACGTGAATAAGAAGCTCATTCCAGAAGAAATAACTGAGCCGGACCTGCAAGCATTCAGCTGAGTTATATGACGACAATAGAGGCTGTCTGAAGGAGAGATAGGCTAACAGAACGAGCGGTAACAAAAAAGAACAGTCGTAATTTCAGGGAGCGCGCTGGGGTTTCAATGGATAGATAAATGCATATGGTATGCGGTTCTGCTGAAATAAATCTGTCAAACAAACTTGAAGGCTAAAGAAATGTAGCTAGCCAGAATAGCTAGATAGAAGGGGAGCTCATTCAGGAGAGAATAATGTAGCCTGAGCTGCCTAGCATTTCGTCAGGTGACTGACAGCTGTGGCTAAAGGAACACTTTTTAGCAGAATAAGAAATGGCAGCGATTACATGTTGTGAGATAAGACGGCGTAGCTGCGTTTCAATGGAAAGATAACTGCATTGTGGGGAGGAAGCCTGCGACGCGGAAGCTAGGTCAAACTGACGCGAAGTCCAGTGAGGATAAGAGCCTGGGTAGCTACATAAGAGAAGAAGCTTATTCAGAAGTGTAAGAGAGCCTCAGCTGCCTAGCAATCAGGCAGGTGGAGCTCAGTAACGTGTAACAGTAATAACGGAAGCTGTGGCTTAGCGAATACAGTTAATCGTAACAAACAGTACCTGCAATAAGCATTTGCAGCAGTGCAGCTTGAAAGTATTGAGAAACCCACTGTACTGTGAGGTACTACGGCGAGTAAGTTGTCAGACAAACGCAAAGTCAGATGAAGATAAGTGTCTGAGTAATTACGCGAAGAGATGCTCATTCCAGAAGAAATAACTGAGCCGGACCTGCAAGCATTCAGCTGAGTTATATGACGACGCAGTGTCGGAATAGGATGACTAGACTAGAAATTATTCGAAACGCTAATGAAGATCACGAGGTGATTAGAAGAGAGCGTTCAATCTTCAGAACATTGGCTGATAAGGTAGCAATAGTCTGCGAGGAGCTGGAGCAGGCAACCAATCAGACGGGATAGGAAGAGTCAGCGAGATGCGACTGTGTCCTGTAGTTAGAATAGGTCAGGAAATTAGTAGGTTAGGAAGAGAGGAGACTCTGGTTACAGGGGGTGAGCAAGTCAATGAGGCAATTAAGGTGAGGGGAACAAAGCTTTGGAGAGGGTCAAGAAATGGACAGATCAAAAAGGAAGAGAATATAATAATATATAGTGCAGAAGCATAGCACGCATTTGATGCGAGGGAAACAACGCTGTGGTTGAGCAGAGCCCGAGCCATCCAGATAGTAAGAGGTTAGACCAATGCGGGAAACTCAGAGCTAACCATCTGAGATGATGGAATGAAAACATGATGGTGCCATGAGATTAGAGCAGTGTCAGGATGACGTGGGCTATGCAGAAGGAACTCGGGTGAGCCAAACGGGATCCCGAGTTAATGAAAAGAATGCTTTTGGTCCCTTGAACGTTGGTCGCTAACTCCAGAATAGTCACAGTAAGGACGGAGAGAGGGTGACCGGTCAGACGAGACTAGTTAAGTTTGCGCAGGGGAAATGCGTCTTATGGTTGGACAGATATCAGGAAAGTCGAAGGTTAGGAAGAGAAGAGACAAAATTGTTAGTGTGAGAAAGTCACTGAGTCACTCGAGGTGAGCGAAGCAATGGTTTAGTCAAACAGAACCTAGGCCGTCAACCTAGCGGTAGCCTGGAGCCAGGCAGAAAGCAATATTCTGGTCAGATAAAATTGGTTAGTGCAAGGCAGTAAAAGTAGGCCGTCTTAATGATAACGGACATTTTTAGAAGAGAGGTGTCGGGATAAGATGGCTACTAGATACTATTCGAAGCGCTAATGAAGCTTACGAGGTGAATAGAAAAGAGCGTTCAATCATCCGAACATTAACTGATAAGGTCACAGTAGTCTGCGAGGAGCTGGAGCAGGCAACCAATCAGACGGGATAGGAAGATTCAGCGAAATACGACTGTATCCTGTAGTTAGAATAGGTCAGGAAATTAGTAGGTTAGGGAGGGAGAAGACTCTGGTTACAGGGGGTGAGCAAGTCAATGAGGCAATTAAGGTGAGGGGAACAAAGCTTTGATGAAGCAGAGCCTAGATCCTCTGGCTCTCAGTAGCCGGAGGCAGTCAGAGCAAGAGGCGAAGTTGGAAAAAGGCACTGACCATCCCAAGTACAATAGAATAGAAGATAGAAGCATAATTGGAAAAGTGCAGTGTTGGAAAGGGGCAGACCATATTGAAGAAACTGATTAAGCAAAGTGACCTAGAGAGTTTGAGAACAGGGAGTTCGGTTTTCAGAACACTAGCCGGTGACGTCGCAGTAATCTAAAGAGAAGCCAAGGAGCGATCGCCCGTTCAGACGAGACATGAATAGTCGTCGATACGAAGTTAAGCTGCATTGTGAGCGTCAGGAAAGTGGAGAGGGTCAAGAAATGGACAGATCAAAAAGGAAGAGAATATAATAATATATAGTGCAGAAGCATAGCACGCAGTTGATGTGAGGGAAACAACGCTGTGGTTGAGCAGAGCCCGAGCCATCCAGATAGCAAGAGACTAGACCAGTGCGGGTAACTAAGAGCTAACCATCTGAGATGATGGAATGAAAACATGATGGTGCTATGAGATTAGAGCAGTGTCTGGATGACATGAGCTATGCAGAAGGATCTCGGGTGAGCCAAACGGGATCCCAAGTTAATGATAAGTACGCTTTTGGGGAAATGCGGTTCGCGAGGTTATGGGATCGTTCGGTCTTGCGAACATTGGTCCATAAAGTCGCAATATTTAGAGAGATGACAAGGAGCATGTGGCCGATCAGGCATGACTGAGTTAGTCGGCATATTGGGAGTGTGTCGCATGGTTACAAGGGGTCGGATAATTTTCAGGTTAGGATGGTAAAAGACTAGCTTGAAAGAGGGTAAGAAAGTCAAGGAGCACTTAAGCTGTGATGAACAAATCAATTGTCAAGCAGGTCCTACGCCGGATACATGTTTACAGTGGGAATAAGAGGGTAAAGATATGCGTAGATTCAAATTAGAGGGAACTTAATTGATACAGATTGCAGGAGTCTAGAAGGTATTTGTGATGAGGGTATCAAAACAGCGGTCAATCAGGGCCTAAACGGTTTACTTCTTGTTAGGCAAGTCTAGTCAGAAGCAAAAATCTAGGTCAATGTAGAGCACTGAAACTCGGTTATCCGAGTAAAGAAGGATGAAATATGAAGAATATGGGTAGGCCAGGCGGTGTCTCGAGATAATAAAAAGCGACTATGTTGATACAAAGTGTAAAAGTCTAGAAGGCAGTTAGGATGAGGGAATCAAAGCAGTGGTCAGGCAGATCTTAAACCTTTGGTTACGTGGAGGCAAGCAGAAAGCTAGGCACTGGTCTGATCATACTAATTCAGAGCAGAGCATTGAGCGTTTGTCATCCGAATGAATAGGGAGTGAGTACAAGCAGTTGCGTGAAAAAAGGACAGGAGTGGACAAGGCAGCGGGGCATTTCTGGGTAGTCTGGGCCGTTGATTGATTAAACCAAACTAAGCTCGGTAACGTTGCAGAAATGTCTGTCTGCGAAGGCAGAGGTCAGTATAAATGTCTGGCGAGGATGGACATAGGCCATAAAGGGTGGAGAAATCTTGGTAGGGGAAACATGGGTTGAAGTCTTCAAAGCCTATAGCAATGGCGTTTGTGCAGCGTAGAGGCAGCCCATGAAAGGGAGGGTGGACTGGTGTGACTAAGTCATGGCATTGTCACTGAGGGGTGGATGTCCGAAGGAGTAGGAAATAAAGACGAGTCTTTCAGGGTACAAAGAACTGTGTCTGGTTTGTTGAACGTAGATCTGTAGCATCTCAGTAGCCTGGGAGATCTGGATTAGTCGAAGCATTGGAATTGAAGTAAGACCGCTCGATGAAGGTGGGTTTGTTTGGGAGGTTAAATGTGATCGGGGCCGTTCTCCCAAAACTCATCCTCGGGGACGCAGATGCCTAAGAGTTCTGCAGCTTTGGTTACATCTATCAGTTTATTTATGGCGGAAGAGAATTGCGTAATACTATCGGATGCTCTGACGGCTTCTGGCAGCCTGTTCCATAGGTACGTATATCTATACAAGAAGAAGTTGGAACGTAGAGAGCAGCGCGTCTTGGGTAGGGAGAATGTGTGAGGCTTATTGCGTAAATGATAACTAGTATTCCCCTGGGTTTGAAAAAAGCGGTCAATGCTTGAGTCGGGGGATTTGATTAGTTTATACAGAAAGACAAGGTTGTTTTTAAGTCTACGCAGCCAAAGTGGTTCCAGACCAAGCTGCTTGCAACGGCCTTGATAGCTGAGCGCAGTTGATCCCAAGAGACGCTTGGTGAACGAACGCTGTACTTTCTCTATGACCAGCCTATCACTTTTGCGTGAGTTACTAACCACTATAGAGCAGTACTCAACAATAGGTCTGGCACACAATTTATAAAGCATGAGTCGAGACTCCAACAAACTCATTGACTTGAGTATATAACCAATAATAGACCTGGCTTTGGCAGAACTATAACTCGCTTGTTCAGAGAAATTCAGTGAACTGGAATAGTGTACGCCTAGGTCGCGTACAGTGATGCTGTTATCTAGTGGTTTACCGTTAAGAGCTAATAAGTTTGGGGGTATGGAACATCGATAAGAAAGCACGTTGCATTTAGTTGGTGAGAACTCTAATTTCCATAAGTCACACCAAGTATCAAGAGCGGCGAGATCATTTTGAATGCCAGAGAGGCCATTACGTAAGCAGCTAGGAGCAAAAGGGAAGACCACTTTTATGTCATCAGCAAAGAGGTATGGGATGCCGTGTTGAAAGACCTGGAATACATCATTGATGTACAGTAAGAACAACAGAGGACCCAGAACGCTGCCTTGGATCACTCCGCTGGTTACAGATGTTTTATTGGAGGTGATATCGCCAAGTAGCACTGACTGTGTTCGGTTAGAAAGGTAAGAAGAAAACCAAGAAAGGAGGTGGCCAGAGACACCAAATGCTGCTAATTTGGTCAGTAGACCGTTGTGTGGAACTCGGTCAAACGCTTTTTTCATATCCAAAAGGATAATGACCAGTGCTTGGCCCAGGTCTATGGAATGTGTCACGTAGTTTAGGAATTCGAACTGGCAGGTTTGACAGGATTTAGTCGGCAAAAACCCGTGTTGTGACCTACTGATTAGGTTGCGTCGCAGTAGAAAGCGAAGCATCCCGTCCTTTATTATTCTCTCCATAACTCTAGACGCGATTGGGGTATGACTAATAGGGCGATAGTTTTCTAAATTTTGCCTGCAGCCACGTTTGTGTCTTGGTATGACAGTTGCGTGCTTCCATTTGGATGGGTATTGTCCGCTCTTCATGGAGATAGTGAAAACATTGAGGAGAAGGAGAGAAATGTCCGGTCCGCCAAGGATTAATACTGAAGAAGGAATACCGTCAGGACCCGGGTAGTGTGACAGTTTTAGCGAGCGAAGTGCACGCTGGATATTGTGTAAGCTGAAATCGATGGTGTGTATTTGGTCTTCAGTGTACTTGGGAATCGAATTAGGTACTACCAAATCAGTGCTGGCGAATGAGTTACAGAAGTGCGTGTTGATGAGGTCACTTAAATCGGCCGCACCGGTAACTATCGTTTTATCCGGAAGCACAAGGGTAGTGATCGGTAAATCCTTGCTGCCGCTGCGCTGTTTCATTAGTCGAACAAGAGACTTAGCCTTGTTATCAGTGTGAAGTGCTGCTCGCTCGGCAGATATACGCGCGGTAATTCGTGAACTTCTCCAGTCTTCTAGTAATTGATTCATACGGATGAGTAAATGAAAGTCTTTCGTCTTATTGTAGCAGGAGCGCATTTTCTTCAGCTTAATAGCCAGTTTATGTGGTGGAGCATCAACAAGCGTCTGATGCCTCCTTAACTGCCTTTGTTTCGGAGTAAGGGTGTCTAAGCAATTCAGGAAATTGCAATAGAATTCATGGATAGCAACCTCTGTGTTATCGGAAAGGAAAAAGACATCCCATGGTGATGCTCGGAGCAAGGTAGCAAAGGTTTCCCAGTTAATGAGATGAAGGGGCCGAGATTCGATACACTTCGGGACTTCATGGTGTGGGAATTTGGGGAGCGCAAAAGACAGCTTCACCATCTTGTGATCGCTGCCAGGGATGTTGTCCAACACGTTGGTATTCGCACGGGCAATACCGTTAGTAAATATTAGGTCCAGTGTATTGGATTGCCTAGTAGGTTCTTTCACATGCTGAGTCCAGCCATGCGTGCTAATGGTGTCTACAAGAACCCTATACTTGGGAGGGGCTGATAGATTGACCCACGACACATGAGGCATATTGAAATCTCCGCCAATAACCTTATAGCGTGCAGGAAGGAATGAGACTTCCTGGAAGAGCTTGACCATGTTGTCAACATTAGCGCAAGTTGAGTGTGGTGGATTGTATAAACAGCCTATTAATAGGTCAAGCTGACCTCCAACGGCCTGGATCCACACGGAGTCCTCAGAATTAGCTAGAGATATGATGCGGAAGGATGATGCGTGAAACCCGTTTTTAACGTAAATGAGACACCCGCCACCCCGTTGATTGGCACGTCCATTACAAAATATAGTGTATCCTGGGATCTGGAGTGGTCCATCAGAGGCGTCAGCTGAATGCCATGTTTCTGTTATCAGCACCACATGGGGGTTTGACAGGAGGATGAATGGGCCTAGATGATGCATTTTATTTCTAATTGAGCGCGCGTTGAGGAGGAAAAGTGTATAAGAGTCGTATCCACATTGTCCAGTCATCGAGACACCAAATTCTAGATTAGTATTGTCACAAGGTAGTGACGCAGGTGTCTCTACTGCATTGTCACCTGTCATTGTCGGGTTGTGTAAGGCCGGTGATGTAGCAATGGGTAATGGTGCTTCTTGTGCGGGGGTTATGCAATCATGTATAGGAGTCAAGACAGGTGGACAGGGGTGAAATTGTGCATCGGGCGAGTGCACTATTGAGGGCTGAGATCCGGCTAGTTCCAAAATCGAGGGATTGGAACAAGGTGGGGGGATGTGAGAGATTCTTCCTGAGTCGTCAATCATTGGCGCAGTGCCAGGCATGTGGGATACCAAAGGTGCAGAGTGGTGAAGAAATGGTAACTGGCCCATAATTGTGCTAGAGGGAAAAGCTGAAGCAGGAGTGACGCTGGCGTCTGGACGAAGCATGGCTTCGTATGTGTTGGTTATTCCACCAGCTAATTGATAAGATAATGGAATAACTGGGAATTGGTGATTGGGAAGGCATGTTGTTGGGATTGGCGCGAGGTTGGAGTCTTCAGTGGAATGTACGTAGGTAGAACTTTTGAAGGCTACCAACTGTTGGGCGGTGGAAGGAAGCCGTGAAGTTGGGGCTGGCTGTACGTTGTTGTCTGCAGAAGATGCAGGAGTTGTGCTATTTGTAGTTGCATAGGATGGTATTGATATGGTGGGCCGTGGCCGTGTCGGTTTGTTGCATTGTAAGCCAGGCTCATTAGTCGAGCGGGAATGGTTCGGTTGGTAGCGATTGGAGGTTGGTTGGGCAGTTAGGGGGCGATGAAGCCGACTGGTGTCGGTAGTGCCAATTAGGTAGTCTGAGTCATTGTGAGTTATGTTTGGGGTTGATGCCAACTGTTCGGCGTCAGTCGCATTAAGTCTATAAACCGGTGGAGGTGATAGAGAGCAGGTAGTTGGTCTCGAGAGGCGGGGCGTGGCGGGCTGTGCTGCATGGCATGCTGTAAAAAATGAACCGCAGTAGGTATAGTCCAGGTTGGCAGTCCATTCGTATGTTGCAGTCTAGGTCGTGCAGTTGCTGGGTTTGACAGTTGTGGAGCAGTCATATATATAGGGAAAGCATATTCGTTAGGATTTTGCATTTGGTATGCTACTGCGGCGCCATTAGAGGGAATAGTGGGAGGGTAGCCTGGGAGGCAGGCAGTGTTGTCCGGGGTGTTAAGAAGGTATCGTCTTTGATGAGCGTTTCCAGTTGCAACCGTCTTTTGTGATGGAAGTCTCTGCCGCGCTAGTGGCGGTCTTTGGGAGTGTGGTGTGAGGTGTGCAACAGGCAGGGTTATATTAGAGGGTTTCGCGGTGAGAGACCGGTTTGTCTGGGGGCAGTGTTGTGGTGCAGCGGTGTTGTTCATCATGCTAATGCTGTTGACTGGATTCGCTGCACAGGGCACATTGCGCGGGCTTTGACCGTGTCCGATGATGTAGGCAGTTGGTGCAGGGGTCGGAAGTAAGTACGGCTTTCTGGGGAATGGCGCTCTCCTGTTTGTAGTCGTAGTTCCCCAAGGGTGTACAGATTGGTTAGATGTTTGCTTTACGGGTGCAGCGCTATTATTCTTAGATGGATATGTTTTGTGAGGCATAGAGGGTTTTGGTTGTATGACTTTGTTGCGTTCACAAGATTGTTGTCGCAGGTCATTGGATTTGCAAGAAGCAGGCTTTTTGACGCGCCTTCGTTTTGGGCGGTTGCGCAAGTGCTCCTTAGCCGACAATGGG
>JAXRKO010001650.1:0-10845 GCA_037039905.1 Formica aserva
TTAGCTCTGTGTGCCGAGAAGCGTTGTTCCTCAATTTCCTTGATGTGTTATGAAAATTTTCGGCAAATCTCACTTACAGGCACGTAACTAAGTCGTTCCGAACGAAGGAAACTTGCGTACATAGCGATCTTAGCTCTGTGTGCCGAGAAGCGTTGTTCCTCAATTTCCTTGATGTGTTATGAAAATTTTCGGCAAATCTCGCTTACAGGCACGTAACTAAGTCGTTCCGAACGAAGGAAACTTGCGTACATAGCGATCTTAGCTCTGTGTGCCGAGAAGCGTTGTTCCTCAATTTCCTTGATGTGTTATGAAAACTTTCGGTATATCTCACTTACAGGTACGTAACTAAGTCGTTCCGAACGAAGGAAACTTGCGTACATAGCGATCTTAGCTCTGTGTGCCGAGAAGCGTTGTTCCTCAATTTCCTTGATGTGTTATGAAAATTTTCGGCAAATCTCGCTTACAGGCACGTAACTAAGTCGTTCCGAACGAAGGAAACTTGCGTACATAGCGATCTTAGCTCTGTGTGCCGAGAAGCGTTGTTCCTCAATTTCCTTGATGTGTTATGAAAATTTTCGGCAAATCTCGCTTACAGGCACGTAACTAAGTCGTTCCGAACGAAGGAAACTTGCGTACATAGCGATCTTAGCTCTGTGTGCCGAGAAGCGTTGTTCCTCAATTTCCTTGATGTGTTATGAAAATTTTCGGCAAATCTCACTTACAGGCACGTAACTAAGTCGTTCCGAACGAAGGAAACTTGCGTACATAGCGATCTTAGCTCTGTGTGCCGAGAAGCGTTGTTCCTCAATTTCCTTGATGTGTTATGAAAACTTTCGGTATATCTCACTTACAGGTACGTAACTAAGTCGTTCCGAACGAAGGAAACTTGCGTACATAGCGATCTTAGCTCTGTGTGCCGAGAAGCGTTGTTCCTCAATTTCCTTGATGTGTTATGAAAATTTTCGGCAAATCTCGCTTACAGGCACGTAACTAAGTCGTTCCGAACGAAGGAAACTTGCGTACATAGCGATCTTAGCTCTGTGTGCCGAGAAGCGTTGTTCCTCAATTTCCTTGATGTGTTATGAAAATTTTCGGTATATCTCACTTACAGGCACGTAACTAAGTCGTTCCGAACGAAGGAAACTTGCGTACATAGCGATCTTAGCTCTGTGTGCCGAGAAGCGTTGTTCCTCAATTTCCTTGATGTGTTATGAAAATTTTCGGCAAATCTCGCTTACAGGCACGTAACTAAGTCGTTCCGAACGAAGGAAACTTGCGTACATAGCGATCTTAGCTCTGTGTGCCGAGAAGCGTTGTTCCTCAATTTCCTTGATGTGTTATGAAAATTTTCGGCAAATCTCACTTACAGGCACGTAACTAAGTCGTTCCGAACGAAGGAAACTTGCGTACATAGCGATCTTAGCTCTGTGTGCCGAGAAGCGTTGTTCCTCAATTTCCTTGATGTGTTATGAAAATTTTCGGCAAATCTCACTTACAGGCACGTAACTAAGTCGTTCCGAACGAAGGAAACTTGCGTACATAGCGATCTTAGCTCTGTGTGCCGAGAAGCGTTGTTCCTCAATTTCCTTGATGTGTTATGAAAATTTTCGGCAAATCTCACTTACAGGCACGTAACTAAGTCGTTCCGAACGAAGGAAACTTGCGTACATAGCGATCTTAGCTCTGTGTGCCGAGAAGCGTTGTTCCTCAATTTCCTTGATGTGTTATGAAAATTTTCGGCAAATCTCGCTTACAGGCACGTAACTAAGTCGTTCCGAACGAAGGAAACTTGCGTACATAGCGATCTTAGCTCTGTGTGCCGAGAAGCGTTGTTCCTCAATTTCCTTGATGTGTTATGAAAATTTTCGGCAAATCTCACTTACAGGCACGTAACTAAGTCGTTCCGAACGAAGGAAACTTGCGTACATAGCGATCTTAGCTCTGTGTGCCGAGAAGCGTTGTTCCTCAATTTCCTTGATGTGTTATGAAAATTTTCGGCAAATCTCGCTTACAGGCACGTAACTAAGTCGTTCCGAACGAAGGAAACTTGCGTACATAGCGATCTTAGCTCTGTGTGCCGAGAAGCGTTGTTCCTCAATTTCCTTGATGTGTTATGAAAATTTTCGGCAAATCTCACTTACAGGCACGTAACTAAGTCGTTCCGAACGAAGGAAACTTGCGTACATAGCGATCTTAGCTCTGTGTGCCGAGAAGCGTTGTTCCTCAATTTCCTTGATGTGTTATGAAAATTTTCGGCAAATCTCACTTACAGGCACGTAACTAAGTCGTTCCGAACGAAGGAAACTTGCGTACATAGCGATCTTAGCTCTGTGTGCCGAGAAGCGTTGTTCCTCAATTTCCTTGATGTGTTATGAAAATTTTCGGCAAATCTCACTTACAGGCACGTAACTAAGTCGTTCCGAACGAAGGAAACTTGCGTACATAGCGATCTTAGCTCTGTGTGCCGAGAAGCGTTGTTCCTCAATTTCCTTGATGTGTTATGAAAATTTTCGGCAAATCTCACTTACAGGCACGTAACTAAGTCGTTCCGAACGAAGGAAACTTGCGTACATAGCGATCTTAGCTCTGTGTGCCGAGAAGCGTTGTTCCTCAATTTCCTTGATGTGTTATGAAAATTTTCGGCAAATCTCACTTACAGGCACGTAACTAAGTCGTTCCGAACGAAGGAAACTTGCGTACATAGCGATCTTAGCTCTGTGTGCGAGAAGCGTTGTTCCTCAATTTCCTTGATGTGTTATGAAAATTTTCGGCAAATCTCACTTACAGGCACGTAACTAAGTCGTTCCGAACGAAGGAAACTTGCGTACATAGCGATCTTAGCTCTGTGTGCCGAGAAGCGTTGTTCCTCAATTTCCTTGATGTGTTATGAAAATTTTCGGCAAATCTCGCTTACAGGCACGTAACTAAGTCGTTCCGAACGAAGGAAACTTGCGTACATAGCGATCTTAGCTCTGTGTGCCGAGAAGCGTTGTTCCTCAATTTCCTTGATGTGTTATGAAAATTTTCGGTAAATCTCACTTACAGGCACGTAACTAAGTCGTTCCGAACGAAGGAAACTTGCGTACATAGCGATCTTAGCTCTGTGTGCCGAGAAGCGTTGTTCCTCAATTTCCTTGATGTGTTATGAAAATTTTCGGCAAATCTCACTTACAGGCACGTAACTAAGTCGTTCCGAACGAAGGAAACTTGCGTACATAGCGATCTTAGCTCTGTGTGCCGAGAAGCGTTGTTCCTCAATTTCCTTGATGTGTTATGAAAATTTTCGGCAAATCTCGCTTACAGGCACGTAACTAAGTCGTTCCGAACGAAGGAAACTTGCGTACATAGCGATCTTAGCTCTGTGTGCCGAGAAGCGTTGTTCCTCAATTTCCTTGATGTGTTATGAAAATTTTCGGCAAATCTCGCTTACAGGCACGTAACTAAGTCGTTCCGAACGAAGGAAACTTGCGTACATAGCGATCTTAGCTCTGTGTGCCGAGAAGCGTTGTTCCTCAATTTCCTTGATGTGTTATGAAAATTTTCGGCAAATCTCGCTTACAGGCACGTAACTAAGTCGTTCCGAACGAAGGAAACTTGCGTACATAGCGATCTTAGCTCTGTGTGCCGAGAAGCGTTGTTCCTCAATTTCCTTGATGTGTTATGAAAATTTTCGGCAAATCTCACTTACAGGCACGTAACTAAGTCGTTCCGAACGAAGGAAACTTGCGTACATAGCGATCTTAGCTCTGTGTGCCGAGAAGCGTTGTTCCTCAATTTCCTTGATGTGTTATGAAAATTTTCGGCAAATCTCGCTTACAGGCACGTAACTAAGTCGTTCCGAACGAAGGAAACTTGCGTACATAGCGATCTTAGCTCTGTGTGCCGAGAAGCGTTGTTCCTCAATTTCCTTGATGTGTTATGAAAATTTTCGGCAAATCTCACTTACAGGCACGTAACTAAGTCGTTCCGAACGAAGGAAACTTGCGTACATAGCGATCTTAGCTCTGTGTGCCGAGAAGCGTTGTTCCTCAATTTCCTTGATGTGTTATGAAAATTTTCGGCAAATCTCACTTACAGGCACGTAACTAAGTCGTTCCGAACGAAGGAAACTTGCGTACATAGCGATCTTAGCTCTGTGTGCCGAGAAGCGTTGTTCCTCAATTTCCTTGATGTGTTATGAAAATTTTCGGCAAATCTCACTTACAGGCACGTAACTAAGTCGTTCCGAACGAAGGAAACTTGCGTACATAGCGATCTTAGCTCTGTGTGCCGAGAAGCGTTGTTCCTCAATTTCCTTGATGTGTTATGAAAATTTTCGGCAAATCTCACTTACAGGCACGTAACTAAGTCGTTCCGAACGAAGGAAACTTGCGTACATAGCGATCTTAGCTCTGTGTGCCGAGAAGCGTTGTTCCTCAATTTCCTTGATGTGTTATGAAAATTTTCGGCAAATCTCGCTTACAGGCACGTAACTAAGTCGTTCCGAACGAAGGAAACTTGCGTACATAGCGATCTTAGCTCTGTGTGCCGAGAAGCGTTGTTCCTCAATTTCCTTGATGTGTTATGAAAATTTTCGGCAAATCTCGCTTACAGGCACGTAACTAAGTCGTTCCGAACGAAGGAAACTTGCGTACATAGCGATCTTAGCTCTGTGTGCCGAGAAGCGTTGTTCCTCAATTTCCTTGATGTGTTATGAAAATTTTCGGCAAATCTCGCTTACAGGCACGTAACTAAGTCGTTCCGAACGAAGGAAACTTGCGTACATAGCGATCTTAGCTCTGTGTGCCGAGAAGCGTTGTTCCTCAATTTCCTTGATGTGTTATGAAAATTTTCGGCAAATCTCACTTACAGGCACGTAACTAAGTCGTTCCGAACGAAGGAAACTTGCGTACATAGCGATCTTAGCTCTGTGTGCCGAGAAGCGTTGTTCCTCAATTTCCTTGATGTGTTATGAAAATTTTCGGCAAATCTCACTTACAGGCACGTAACTAAGTCGTTCCGAACGAAGGAAACTTGCGTACATAGCGATCTTAGCTCTGTGTGCCGAGAAGCGTTGTTCCTCAATTTCCTTGATGTGTTATGAAAATTTTCGGCAAATCTCGCTTACAGGCACGTAACTAAGTCGTTCCGAACGAAGGAAACTTGCGTACACTTCCATCTTAGCTTTGTAAACCGAGAAGCGTTGTTAAGTCGTTCCGAACGAAGGAAACTTGCGTACATAGCGATCTTAGCTCTGTGTGCCGAGAAGCGTTGTTCCTCAATTTCCTTGATGTGTTATGAAAATTTTCGGCAAATCTCGCTTACAGGCACGTAACTAAGTCGTTCCGAACGAAGGAAACTTGCGTACATAGCGATCTTAGCTCTGTGTGCCGAGAAGCGTTGTTCCTCAATTTCCTTGATGTGTTATGAAAATTTTCGGCAAATCTCACTTACAGGCACGTAACTAAGTCGTTCCGAACGAAGGAAACTTGCGTACATAGCGATCTTAGCTCTGTGTGCCGAGAAGCGTTGTTCCTCAATTTCCTTGATGTGTTATGAAAATTTTCGGCAAATCTCGCTTACAGGCACGTAACTAAGTCGTTCCGAACGAAGGAAACTTGCGTACATAGCGATCTTAGCTCTGTGTGCCGAGAAGCGTTGTTCCTCAATTTCCTTGATGTGTTATGAAAATTTTCGGCAAATCTCACTTACAGGCACGTAACTAAGTCGTTCCGAACGAAGGAAACTTGCGTACATAGCGATCTTAGCTCTGTGTGCCGAGAAGCGTTGTTCCTCAATTTCCTTGATGTGTTATGAAAATTTTCGGCAAATCTCACTTACAGGCACGTAACTAAGTCGTTCCGAACGAAGGAAACTTGCGTACATAGCGATCTTAGCTCTGTGTGCCGAGAAGCGTTGTTCCTCAATTTCCTTGATGTGTTATGAAAATTTTCGGCAAATCTCACTTACAGGCACGTAACTAAGTCGTTCCGAACGAAGGAAACTTGCGTACATAGCGATCTTAGCTCTGTGTGCCGAGAAGCGTTGTTCCTCAATTTCCTTGATGTGTTATGAAAATTTTCGGCAAATCTCACTTACAGGCACGTAACTAAGTCGTTCCGAACGAAGGAAACTTGCGTACATAGCGATCTTAGCTCTGTGTGCCGAGAAGCGTTGTTCCTCAATTTCCTTGATGTGTTATGAAAATTTTCGGCAAATCTCACTTACAGGCACGTAACTAAGTCGTTCCGAACGAAGGAAACTTGCGTACATAGCGATCTTAGCTCTGTGTGCCGAGAAGCGTTGTTCCTCAATTTCCTTGATGTGTTATGAAAATTTTCGGCAAATCTCACTTACAGGCACGTAACTAAGTCGTTCCGAACGAAGGAAACTTGCGTACATAGCGATCTTAGCTCTGTGTGCCGAGAAGCGTTGTTCCTCAATTTCCTTGATGTGTTATGAAAATTTTCGGCAAATCTCGCTTACAGGCACGTAACTAAGTCGTTCCGAACGAAGGAAACTTGCGTACATAGCGATCTTAGCTCTGTGTGCCGAGAAGCGTTGTTCCTCAATTTCCTTGATGTGTTATGAAAATTTTCGGCAAATCTCACTTACAGGCACGTAACTAAGTCGTTCCGAACGAAGGAAACTTGCGTACATAGCGATCTTAGCTCTGTGTGCCGAGAAGCGTTGTTCCTCAATTTCCTTGATGTGTTATGAAAATTTTCGGCAAATCTCACTTACAGGCACGTAACTAAGTCGTTCCGAACGAAGGAAACTTGCGTACATAGCGATCTTAGCTCTGTGTGCCGAGAAGCGTTGTTCCTCAATTTCCTTGATGTGTTATGAAAATTTTCGGCAAATCTCACTTACAGGCACGTAACTAAGTCGTTCCGAACGAAGGAAACTTGCGTACATAGCGATCTTAGCTCTGTGTGCCGAGAAGCGTTGTTCCTCAATTTCCTTGATGTGTTATGAAAATTTTCGGCAAATCTCGCTTACAGGCACGTAACTAAGTCGTTCCGAACGAAGGAAACTTGCGTACATAGCGATCTTAGCTCTGTGTGCCGAGAAGCGTTGTTCCTCAATTTCCTTGATGTGTTATGAAAATTTTCGGCAAATCTCACTTACAGGCACGTAACTAAGTCGTTCCGAACGAAGGAAACTTGCGTACATAGCGATCTTAGCTCTGTGTGCCGAGAAGCGTTGTTCCTCAATTTCCTTGATGTGTTATGAAAATTTTCGGCAAATCTCACTTACAGGCACGTAACTAAGTCGTTCCGAACGAAGGAAACTTGCGTACATAGCGATCTTAGCTCTGTGTGCCGAGAAGCGTTGTTCCTCAATTTCCTTGATGTGTTATGAAAATTTTCGGCAAATCTCACTTACAGGCACGTAACTAAGTCGTTCCGAACGAAGGAAACTTGCGTACATAGCGATCTTAGCTCTGTGTGCCGAGAAGCGTTGTTCCTCAATTTCCTTGATGTGTTATGAAAATTTTCGGCAAATCTCACTTACAGGCACGTAACTAAGTCGTTCCGAACGAAGGAAACTTGCGTACATAGCGATCTTAGCTCTGTGTGCCGAGAAGCGTTGTTCCTCAATTTCCTTGATGTGTTATGAAAATTTTCGGCAAATCTCACTTACAGGCACGTAACTAAGTCGTTCCGAACGAAGGAAACTTGCGTACATAGCGATCTTAGCTCTGTGTGCCGAGAAGCGTTGTTCCTCAATTTCCTTGATGTGTTATGAAAATTTTCGGCAAATCTCGCTTACAGGCACGTAACTAAGTCGTTCCGAACGAAGGAAACTTGCGTACATAGCGATCTTAGCTCTGTGTGCCGAGAAGCGTTGTTCCTCAATTTCCTTGATGTGTTATGAAAATTTTCGGCAAATCTCGCTTACAGGCACGTAACTAAGTCGTTCCGAACGAAGGAAACTTGCGTACATAGCGATCTTAGCTCTGTGTGCCGAGAAGCGTTGTTCCTCAATTTCCTTGATGTGTTATGAAAATTTTCGGCAAATCTCACTTACAGGCACGTAACTAAGTCGTTCCGAACGAAGGAAACTTGCGTACATAGCGATCTTAGCTCTGTGTGCCGAGAAGCGTTGTTCCTCAATTTCCTTGATGTGTTATGAAAATTTTCGGCAAATCTCGCTTACAGGCACGTAACTAAGTCGTTCCGAACGAAGGAAACTTGCGTACATAGCGATCTTAGCTCTGTGTGCCGAGAAGCGTTGTTCCTCAATTTCCTTGATGTGTTATGAAAATTTTCGGCAAATCTCGCTTACAGGCACGTAACTAAGTCGTTCCGAACGAAGGAAACTTGCGTACATAGCGATCTTAGCTCTGTGTGCCGAGAAGCGTTGTTCCTCAATTTCCTTGATGTGTTATGAAAATTTTCGGCAAATCTCGCTTACAGGCACGTAACTAAGTCGTTCCGAACGAAGGAAACTTGCGTACATAGCGATCTTAGCTCTGTGTGCCGAGAAGCGTTGTTCCTCAATTTCCTTGATGTGTTATGAAAATTTTCGGCAAATCTCGCTTACAGGCACGTAACTAAGTCGTTCCGAACGAAGGAAACTTGCGTACATAGCGATCTTAGCTCTGTGTGCCGAGAAGCGTTGTTCCTCAATTTCCTTGATGTGTTATGAAAATTTTCGGCAAATCTCGCTTACAGGCACGTAACTAAGTCGTTCCGAACGAAGGAAACTTGCGTACATAGCGATCTTAGCTCTGTGTGCCGAGAAGCGTTGTTCCTCAATTTCCTTGATGTGTTATGAAAATTTTCGGCAAATCTCGCTTACAGGCACGTAACTAAGTCGTTCCGAACGAAGGAAACTTGCGTACATAGCGATCTTAGCTCTGTGTGCCGAGAAGCGTTGTTCCTCAATTTCCTTGATGTGTTATGAAAATTTTCGGCAAATCTCACTTACAGGCACGTAACTAAGTCGTTCCGAACGAAGGAAACTTGCGTACATAGCGATCTTAGCTCTGTGTGCCGAGAAGCGTTGTTCCTCAATTTCCTTGATGTGTTATGAAAATTTTCGGCAAATCTCGCTTACAGGCACGTAACTAAGTCGTTCCGAACGAAGGAAACTTGCGTACATAGCGATCTTAGCTCTGTGTGCCGAGAAGCGTTGTTCCTCAATTTCCTTGATGTGTTATGAAAATTTTCGGCAAATCTCGCTTACAGGCACGTAACTAAGTCGTTCCGAACGAAGGAAACTTGCGTACATAGCGATCTTAGCTCTGTGTGCCGAGAAGCGTTGTTCCTCAATTTCCTTGATGTGTTATGAAAATTTTCGGCAAATCTCACTTACAGGCACGTAACTAAGTCGTTCCGAACGAAGGAAACTTGCGTACATAGCGATCTTAGCTCTGTGTGCCGAGAAGCGTTGTTCCTCAATTTCCTTGATGTGTTATGAAAATTTTCGGCAAATCTCGCTTACAGGCACGTAACTAAGTCGTTCCGAACGAAGGAAACTTGCGTACATAGCGATCTTAGCTCTGTGTGCCGAGAAGCGTTGTTCCTCAATTTCCTTGATGTGTTATGAAAATTTTCGGCAAATCTCGCTTACAGGCACGTAACTAAGTCGTTCCGAACGAAGGAAACTTGCGTACATAGCGATCTTAGCTCTGTGTGCCGAGAAGCGTTGTTCCTCAATTTCCTTGATGTGTTATGAAAACTTTCGGTATATCTCACTTACAGGTACGTAACTAAGTCGTTCCGAACGAAGGAAACTTGCGTACATAGCGATCTTAGCTCTGTGTGCCGAGAAGCGTTGTTCCTCAATTTCCTTGATGTGTTATGAAAATTTTCGGCAAATCTCGCTTACAGGCACGTAACTAAGTCGTTCCGAACGAAGGAAACTTGCGTACATAGCGATCTTAGCTCTGTGTGCCGAGAAGCGTTGTTCCTCAATTTCCTTGATGTGTTATGAAAACTTTCGGTATATCTCACTTACAGGTACGTAACTAAGTCGTTCCGAACGAAGGAAACTTGCGTACATAGCGATCTTAGCTCTGTGTGCCGAGAAGCGTTGTTCCTCAATTTCCTTGATGTGTTATGAAAATTTTCGGCAAATCTCGCTTACAGGCACGTAACTAAGTCGTTCCGAACGAAGGAAACTTGCGTACATAGCGATCTTAGCTCTGTGTGCCGAGAAGCGTTGTTCCTCAATTTCCTTGATGTGTTATGAAAATTTTCGGCAAATCTCGCTTACAGGCACGTAACTAAGTCGTTCCGAACGAAGGAAACTTGCGTACATAGCGATCTTAGCTCTGTGTGCCGAGAAGCGTTGTTCCTCAATTTCCTTGATGTGTTATGAAAATTTTCGGCAAATCTCGCTTACAGGCACGTAACTAAGTCGTTCCGAACGAAGGAAACTTGCGTACATAGCGATCTTAGCTCTGTGTGCCGAGAAGCGTTGTTCCTCAATTTCCTTGATGTGTTATGAAAATTTTCGGCAAATCTCGCTTACAGGCACGTAACTAAGTCGTTCCGAACGAAGGAAACTTGCGTACATAGCGATCTTAGCTCTGTGTGCCGAGAAGCGTTGTTCCTCAATTTCCTTGATGTGTTATGAAAATTTTCGGCAAATCTCGCTTACAGGCACGTAACTAAGTCGTTCCGAACGAAGGAAACTTGCGTACATAGCGATCTTAGCTCTGTGTGCCGAGAAGCGTTGTTCCTCAATTTCCTTGATGTGTTATGAAAATTTTCGGCAAATCTCGCTTACAGGCACGTAACTAAGTCGTTCCGAACGAAGGAAACTTGCGTACATAGCGATCTTAGCTCTGTGTGCCGAGAAGCGTTGTTCCTCAATTTCCTTGATGTGTTATGAAAATTTTCGGCAAATCTC
>JAXRKO010001651.1:0-10769 GCA_037039905.1 Formica aserva
ATGAAAACTTTCGGCATATCTCACTTACAGGCACGTAACTAAGTCGTTCCGAACGAAGGAAACTTGCGTACATAGCGATCTTAGCTCTGTGTGCCGAGAAGCGTTGTTCCTCAATTTCCTTGATGTGTTATGAAAACTTTCGGTATATCTCACTTACAGGCACGTAACTAAGTCGTTCCGAACGAAGGAAACTTGCGTACATAGCGATCTTAGCTCTGTGTGCCGAGAAGCGTTGTTCCTCAATTTCCTTGATGTGTTATGAAAATTTTCGGCAAATCTCACTTACAGGCACGTAACTAAGTCGTTCCGAACGAAGGAAACTTGCGTACATAGCGATCTTAGCTCTGTGTGCCGAGAAGCGTTGTTCCTCAATTTCCTTGATGTGTTATGAAAATTTTCGGCAAATCTCACTTACAGGCACGTAACTAAGTCGTTCCGAACGAAGGAAACTTGCGTACATAGCGATCTTAGCTCTGTGTGCCGAGAAGCGTTGTTCCTCAATTTCCTTGATGTGTTATGAAAATTTTCGGCAAATCTCGCTTACAGGCACGTAACTAAGTCGTTCCGAACGAAGGAAACTTGCGTACATAGCGATCTTAGCTCTGTGTGCCGAGAAGCGTTGTTCCTCAATTTCCTTGATGTGTTATGAAAATTTTCGGCAAATCTCACTTACAGGCACGTAACTAAGTCGTTCCGAACGAAGGAAACTTGCGTACATAGCGATCTTAGCTCTGTGTGCCGAGAAGCGTTGTTCCTCAATTTCCTTGATGTGTTATGAAAATTTTCGGCAAATCTCACTTACAGGCACGTAACTAAGTCGTTCCGAACGAAGGAAACTTGCGTACATAGCGATCTTAGCTCTGTGTGCCGAGAAGCGTTGTTCCTCAATTTCCTTGATGTGTTATGAAAATTTTCGGCAAATCTCACTTACAGGCACGTAACTAAGTCGTTCCGAACGAAGGAAACTTGCGTACATAGCGATCTTAGCTCTGTGTGCCGAGAAGCGTTGTTCCTCAATTTCCTTGATGTGTTATGAAAATTTTCGGCAAATCTCACTTACAGGCACGTAACTAAGTCGTTCCGAACGAAGGAAACTTGCGTACATAGCGATCTTAGCTCTGTGTGCCGAGAAGCGTTGTTCCTCAATTTCCTTGATGTGTTATGAAAATTTTCGGCAAATCTCGCTTACAGGCACGTAACTAAGTCGTTCCGAACGAAGGAAACTTGCGTACATAGCGATCTTAGCTCTGTGTGCCGAGAAGCGTTGTTCCTCAATTTCCTTGATGTGTTATGAAAATTTTCGGCAAATCTCACTTACAGGCACGTAACTAAGTCGTTCCGAACGAAGGAAACTTGCGTACATAGCGATCTTAGCTCTGTGTGCCGAGAAGCGTTGTTCCTCAATTTCCTTGATGTGTTATGAAAATTTTCGGCAAATCTCACTTACAGGCACGTAACTAAGTCGTTCCGAACGAAGGAAACTTGCGTACATAGCGATCTTAGCTCTGTGTGCCGAGAAGCGTTGTTCCTCAATTTCCTTGATGTGTTATGAAAATTTTCGGCAAATCTCACTTACAGGCACGTAACTAAGTCGTTCCGAACGAAGGAAACTTGCGTACATAGCGATCTTAGCTCTGTGTGCCGAGAAGCGTTGTTCCTCAATTTCCTTGATGTGTTATGAAAATTTTCGGCAAATCTCACTTACAGGCACGTAACTAAGTCGTTCCGAACGAAGGAAACTTGCGTACATAGCGATCTTAGCTCTGTGTGCCGAGAAGCGTTGTTCCTCAATTTCCTTGATGTGTTATGAAAATTTTCGGCAAATCTCACTTACAGGCACGTAACTAAGTCGTTCCGAACGAAGGAAACTTGCGTACATAGCGATCTTAGCTCTGTGTGCCGAGAAGCGTTGTTCCTCAATTTCCTTGATGTGTTATGAAAATTTTCGGCAAATCTCACTTACAGGTACGTAACTAAGTCGTTCCGAACGAAGGAAACTTGCGTACATAGCGATCTTAGCTCTGTGTGCCGAGAAGCGTTGTTCCTCAATTTCCTTGATGTGTTATGAAAATTTTCGGCAAATCTCGCTTACAGGCACGTAACTAAGTCGTTCCGAACGAAGGAAACTTGCGTACATAGCGATCTTAGCTCTGTGTGCCGAGAAGCGTTGTTCCTCAATTTCCTTGATGTGTTATGAAAATTTTCGGCAAATCTCACTTACAGGCACGTAACTAAGTCGTTCCGAACGAAGGAAACTTGCGTACATAGCGATCTTAGCTCTGTGTGCCGAGAAGCGTTGTTCCTCAATTTCCTTGATGTGTTATGAAAATTTTCGGCAAATCTCACTTACAGGCACGTAACTAAGTCGTTCCGAACGAAGGAAACTTGCGTACATAGCGATCTTAGCTCTGTGTGCCGAGAAGCGTTGTTCCTCAATTTCCTTGATGTGTTATGAAAATTTTCGGCAAATCTCACTTACAGGCACGTAACTAAGTCGTTCCGAACGAAGGAAACTTGCGTACATAGCGATCTTAGCTCTGTGTGCCGAGAAGCGTTGTTCCTCAATTTCCTTGATGTGTTATGAAAATTTTCGGCAAATCTCACTTACAGGCACGTAACTAAGTCGTTCCGAACGAAGGAAACTTGCGTACATAGCGATCTTAGCTCTGTGTGCCGAGAAGCGTTGTTCCTCAATTTCCTTGATGTGTTATGAAAATTTTCGGCAAATCTCGCTTACAGGCACGTAACTAAGTCGTTCCGAACGAAGGAAACTTGCGTACATAGCGATCTTAGCTCTGTGTGCCGAGAAGCGTTGTTCCTCAATTTCCTTGATGTGTTATGAAAATTTTCGGCAAATCTCACTTACAGGCACGTAACTAAGTCGTTCCGAACGAAGGAAACTTGCGTACATAGCGATCTTAGCTCTGTGTGCCGAGAAGCGTTGTTCCTCAATTTCCTTGATGTGTTATGAAAATTTTCGGCAAATCTCACTTACAGGCACGTAACTAAGTCGTTCCGAACGAAGGAAACTTGCGTACATAGCGATCTTAGCTCTGTGTGCCGAGAAGCGTTGTTCCTCAATTTCCTTGATGTGTTATGAAAATTTTCGGCAAATCTCACTTACAGGCACGTAACTAAGTCGTTCCGAACGAAGGAAACTTGCGTACATAGCGATCTTAGCTCTGTGTGCCGAGAAGCGTTGTTCCTCAATTTCCTTGATGTGTTATGAAAATTTTCGGCAAATCTCACTTACAGGCACGTAACTAAGTCGTTCCGAACGAAGGAAACTTGCGTACATAGCGATCTTAGCTCTGTGTGCCGAGAAGCGTTGTTCCTCAATTTCCTTGATGTGTTATGAAAATTTTCGGCAAATCTCACTTACAGGCACGTAACTAAGTCGTTCCGAACGAAGGAAACTTGCGTACATAGCGATCTTAGCTCTGTGTGCCGAGAAGCGTTGTTCCTCAATTTCCTTGATGTGTTATGAAAATTTTCGGCAAATCTCACTTACAGGCACGTAACTAAGTCGTTCCGAACGAAGGAAACTTGCGTACATAGCGATCTTAGCTCTGTGTGCCGAGAAGCGTTGTTCCTCAATTTCCTTGATGTGTTATGAAAATTTTCGGCAAATCTCACTTACAGGCACGTAACTAAGTCGTTCCGAACGAAGGAAACTTGCGTACATAGCGATCTTAGCTCTGTGTGCCGAGAAGCGTTGTTCCTCAATTTCCTTGATGTGTTATGAAAATTTTCGGCAAATCTCACTTACAGGCACGTAACTAAGTCGTTCCGAACGAAGGAAACTTGCGTACATAGCGATCTTAGCTCTGTGTGCCGAGAAGCGTTGTTCCTCAATTTCCTTGATGTGTTATGAAAATTTTCGGCAAATCTCACTTACAGGCACGTAACTAAGTCGTTCCGAACGAAGGAAACTTGCGTACATAGCGATCTTAGCTCTGTGTGCCGAGAAGCGTTGTTCCTCAATTTCCTTGATGTGTTATGAAAATTTTCGGCAAATCTCACTTACAGGTACGTAACTAAGTCGTTCCGAACGAAGGAAACTTGCGTACATAGCGATCTTAGCTCTGTGTGCCGAGAAGCGTTGTTCCTCAATTTCCTTGATGTGTTATGAAAATTTTCGGCAAATCTCACTTACAGGCACGTAACTAAGTCGTTCCGAACGAAGGAAACTTGCGTACATAGCGATCTTAGCTCTGTGTGCCGAGAAGCGTTGTTCCTCAATTTCCTTGATGTGTTATGAAAATTTTCGGCAAATCTCACTTACAGGCACGTAACTAAGTCGTTCCGAACGAAGGAAACTTGCGTACATAGCGATCTTAGCTCTGTGTGCCGAGAAGCGTTGTTCCTCAATTTCCTTGATGTGTTATGAAAATTTTCGGCAAATCTCACTTACAGGCACGTAACTAAGTCGTTCCGAACGAAGGAAACTTGCGTACATAGCGATCTTAGCTCTGTGTGCCGAGAAGCGTTGTTCCTCAATTTCCTTGATGTGTTATGAAAATTTTCGGCAAATCTCACTTACAGGCACGTAACTAAGTCGTTCCGAACGAAGGAAACTTGCGTACATAGCGATCTTAGCTCTGTGTGCCGAGAAGCGTTGTTCCTCAATTTCCTTGATGTGTTATGAAAATTTTCGGCAAATCTCACTTACAGGCACGTAACTAAGTCGTTCCGAACGAAGGAAACTTGCGTACATAGCGATCTTAGCTCTGTGTGCCGAGAAGCGTTGTTCCTCAATTTCCTTGATGTGTTATGAAAATTTTCGGCAAATCTCACTTACAGGCACGTAACTAAGTCGTTCCGAACGAAGGAAACTTGCGTACATAGCGATCTTAGCTCTGTGTGCCGAGAAGCGTTGTTCCTCAATTTCCTTGATGTGTTATGAAAATTTTCGGCAAATCTCACTTACAGGCACGTAACTAAGTCGTTCCGAACGAAGGAAACTTGCGTACATAGCGATCTTAGCTCTGTGTGCCGAGAAGCGTTGTTCCTCAATTTCCTTGATGTGTTATGAAAATTTTCGGCAAATCTCACTTACAGGCACGTAACTAAGTCGTTCCGAACGAAGGAAACTTGCGTACATAGCGATCTTAGCTCTGTGTGCCGAGAAGCGTTGTTCCTCAATTTCCTTGATGTGTTATGAAAATTTTCGGCAAATCTCACTTACAGGCACGTAACTAAGTCGTTCCGAACGAAGGAAACTTGCGTACATAGCGATCTTAGCTCTGTGTGCCGAGAAGCGTTGTTCCTCAATTTCCTTGATGTGTTATGAAAATTTTCGGCAAATCTCACTTACAGGCACGTAACTAAGTCGTTCCGAACGAAGGAAACTTGCGTACATAGCGATCTTAGCTCTGTGTGCCGAGAAGCGTTGTTCCTCAATTTCCTTGATGTGTTATGAAAATTTTCGGCAAATCTCGCTTACAGGCACGTAACTAAGTCGTTCCGAACGAAGGAAACTTGCGTACATAGCGATCTTAGCTCTGTGTGCCGAGAAGCGTTGTTCCTCAATTTCCTTGATGTGTTATGAAAATTTTCGGCAAATCTCACTTACAGGCACGTAACTAAGTCGTTCCGAACGAAGGAAACTTGCGTACATAGCGATCTTAGCTCTGTGTGCCGAGAAGCGTTGTTCCTCAATTTCCTTGATGTGTTATGAAAATTTTCGGCAAATCTCACTTACAGGCACGTAACTAAGTCGTTCCGAACGAAGGAAACTTGCGTACATAGCGATCTTAGCTCTGTGTGCCGAGAAGCGTTGTTCCTCAATTTCCTTGATGTGTTATGAAAATTTTCGGCAAATCTCACTTACAGGCACGTAACTAAGTCGTTCCGAACGAAGGAAACTTGCGTACATAGCGATCTTAGCTCTGTGTGCCGAGAAGCGTTGTTCCTCAATTTCCTTGATGTGTTATGAAAATTTTCGGCAAATCTCACTTACAGGCACGTAACTAAGTCGTTCCGAACGAAGGAAACTTGCGTACATAGCGATCTTAGCTCTGTGTGCCGAGAAGCGTTGTTCCTCAATTTCCTTGATGTGTTATGAAAATTTTCGGCAAATCTCACTTACAGGCACGTAACTAAGTCGTTCCGAACGAAGGAAACTTGCGTACATAGCGATCTTAGCTCTGTGTGCCGAGAAGCGTTGTTCCTCAATTTCCTTGATGTGTTATGAAAATTTTCGGCAAATCTCACTTACAGGCACGTAACTAAGTCGTTCCGAACGAAGGAAACTTGCGTACATAGCGATCTTAGCTCTGTGTGCCGAGAAGCGTTGTTCCTCAATTTCCTTGATGTGTTATGAAAATTTTCGGCAAATCTCACTTACAGGCACGTAACTAAGTCGTTCCGAACGAAGGAAACTTGCGTACATAGCGATCTTAGCTCTGTGTGCCGAGAAGCGTTGTTCCTCAATTTCCTTGATGTGTTATGAAAATTTTCGGCAAATCTCACTTACAGGCACGTAACTAAGTCGTTCCGAACGAAGGAAACTTGCGTACATAGCGATCTTAGCTCTGTGTGCCGAGAAGCGTTGTTCCTCAATTTCCTTGATGTGTTATGAAAATTTTCGGCAAATCTCACTTACAGGCACGTAACTAAGTCGTTCCGAACGAAGGAAACTTGCGTACATAGCGATCTTAGCTCTGTGTGCCGAGAAGCGTTGTTCCTCAATTTCCTTGATGTGTTATGAAAATTTTCGGCAAATCTCACTTACAGGCACGTAACTAAGTCGTTCCGAACGAAGGAAACTTGCGTACATAGCGATCTTAGCTCTGTGTGCCGAGAAGCGTTGTTCCTCAATTTCCTTGATGTGTTATGAAAATTTTCGGCAAATCTCACTTACAGGCACGTAACTAAGTCGTTCCGAACGAAGGAAACTTGCGTACATAGCGATCTTAGCTCTGTGTGCCGAGAAGCGTTGTTCCTCAATTTCCTTGATGTGTTATGAAAATTTTCGGCAAATCTCACTTACAGGCACGTAACTAAGTCGTTCCGAACGAAGGAAACTTGCGTACATAGCGATCTTAGCTCTGTGTGCCGAGAAGCGTTGTTCCTCAATTTCCTTGATGTGTTATGAAAATTTTCGGCAAATCTCACTTACAGGCACGTAACTAAGTCGTTCCGAACGAAGGAAACTTGCGTACATAGCGATCTTAGCTCTGTGTGCCGAGAAGCGTTGTTCCTCAATTTCCTTGATGTGTTATGAAAATTTTCGGCAAATCTCACTTACAGGCACGTAACTAAGTCGTTCCGAACGAAGGAAACTTGCGTACATAGCGATCTTAGCTCTGTGTGCCGAGAAGCGTTGTTCCTCAATTTCCTTGATGTGTTATGAAAATTTTCGGCAAATCTCACTTACAGGCACGTAACTAAGTCGTTCCGAACGAAGGAAACTTGCGTACATAGCGATCTTAGCTCTGTGTGCCGAGAAGCGTTGTTCCTCAATTTCCTTGATGTGTTATGAAAATTTTCGGCAAATCTCACTTACAGGCACGTAACTAAGTCGTTCCGAACGAAGGAAACTTGCGTACATAGCGATCTTAGCTCTGTGTGCCGAGAAGCGTTGTTCCTCAATTTCCTTGATGTGTTATGAAAATTTTCGGCAAATCTCACTTACAGGCACGTAACTAAGTCGTTCCGAACGAAGGAAACTTGCGTACATAGCGATCTTAGCTCTGTGTGCCGAGAAGCGTTGTTCCTCAATTTCCTTGATGTGTTATGAAAATTTTCGGCAAATCTCACTTACAGGCACGTAACTAAGTCGTTCCGAACGAAGGAAACTTGCGTACATAGCGATCTTAGCTCTGTGTGCCGAGAAGCGTTGTTCCTCAATTTCCTTGATGTGTTATGAAAATTTTCGGCAAATCTCACTTACAGGCACGTAACTAAGTCGTTCCGAACGAAGGAAACTTGCGTACATAGCGATCTTAGCTCTGTGTGCCGAGAAGCGTTGTTCCTCAATTTCCTTGATGTGTTATGAAAATTTTCGGCAAATCTCACTTACAGGCACGTAACTAAGTCGTTCCGAACGAAGGAAACTTGCGTACATAGCGATCTTAGCTCTGTGTGCCGAGAAGCGTTGTTCCTCAATTTCCTTGATGTGTTATGAAAATTTTCGGCAAATCTCACTTACAGGCACGTAACTAAGTCGTTCCGAACGAAGGAAACTTGCGTACATAGCGATCTTAGCTCTGTGTGCCGAGAAGCGTTGTTCCTCAATTTCCTTGATGTGTTATGAAAATTTTCGGCAAATCTCACTTACAGGCACGTAACTAAGTCGTTCCGAACGAAGGAAACTTGCGTACATAGCGATCTTAGCTCTGTGTGCCGAGAAGCGTTGTTCCTCAATTTCCTTGATGTGTTATGAAAATTTTCGGCAAATCTCACTTACAGGCACGTAACTAAGTCGTTCCGAACGAAGGAAACTTGCGTACATAGCGATCTTAGCTCTGTGTGCCGAGAAGCGTTGTTCCTCAATTTCCTTGATGTGTTATGAAAATTTTCGGCAAATCTCACTTACAGGCACGTAACTAAGTCGTTCCGAACGAAGGAAACTTGCGTACATAGCGATCTTAGCTCTGTGTGCCGAGAAGCGTTGTTCCTCAATTTCCTTGATGTGTTATGAAAATTTTCGGCAAATCTCGCTTACAGGCACGTAACTAAGTCGTTCCGAACGAAGGAAACTTGCGTACATAGCGATCTTAGCTCTGTGTGCCGAGAAGCGTTGTTCCTCAATTTCCTTGATGTGTTATGAAAATTTTCGGCAAATCTCACTTACAGGCACGTAACTAAGTCGTTCCGAACGAAGGAAACTTGCGTACATAGCGATCTTAGCTCTGTGTGCCGAGAAGCGTTGTTCCTCAATTTCCTTGATGTGTTATGAAAATTTTCGGCAAATCTCACTTACAGGCACGTAACTAAGTCGTTCCGAACGAAGGAAACTTGCGTACATAGCGATCTTAGCTCTGTGTGCCGAGAAGCGTTGTTCCTCAATTTCCTTGATGTGTTATGAAAATTTTCGGCAAATCTCACTTACAGGCACGTAACTAAGTCGTTCCGAACGAAGGAAACTTGCGTACATAGCGATCTTAGCTCTGTGTGCCGAGAAGCGTTGTTCCTCAATTTCCTTGATGTGTTATGAAAATTTTCGGCAAATCTCACTTACAGGTACGTAACTAAGTCGTTCCGAACGAAGGAAACTTGCGTACATAGCGATCTTAGCTCTGTGTGCCGAGAAGCGTTGTTCCTCAATTTCCTTGATGTGTTATGAAAATTTTCGGCAAATCTCGCTTACAGGCACGTAACTAAGTCGTTCCGAACGAAGGAAACTTGCGTACATAGCGATCTTAGCTCTGTGTGCCGAGAAGCGTTGTTCCTCAATTTCCTTGATGTGTTATGAAAATTTTCGGCAAATCTCACTTACAGGCACGTAACTAAGTCGTTCCGAACGAAGGAAACTTGCGTACATAGCGATCTTAGCTCTGTGTGCCGAGAAGCGTTGTTCCTCAATTTCCTTGATGTGTTATGAAAATTTTCGGCAAATCTCACTTACAGGCACGTAACTAAGTCGTTCCGAACGAAGGAAACTTGCGTACATAGCGATCTTAGCTCTGTGTGCCGAGAAGCGTTGTTCCTCAATTTCCTTGATGTGTTATGAAAATTTTCGGCAAATCTCACTTACAGGCACGTAACTAAGTCGTTCCGAACGAAGGAAACTTGCGTACATAGCGATCTTAGCTCTGTGTGCCGAGAAGCGTTGTTCCTCAATTTCCTTGATGTGTTATGAAAATTTTCGGCAAATCTCGCTTACAGGCACGTAACTAAGTCGTTCCGAACGAAGGAAACTTGCGTACATAGCGATCTTAGCTCTGTGTGCCGAGAAGCGTTGTTCCTCAATTTCCTTGATGTGTTATGAAAACTTTCGGCAAATCTCACTTACAGGCACGTAACTAAGTCGTTCCGAACGAAGGAAACTTGCGTACATAGCGATCTTAGCTCTGTGTGCCGAGAAGCGTTGTTCCTCAATTTCCTTGATGTGTTATGAAAATTTTCGGCAAATCTCACTTACAGGCACGTAACTAAGTCGTTCCGAACGAAGGAAACTTGCGTACATAGCGATCTTAGCTCTGTGTGCCGAGAAGCGTTGTTCCTCAATTTCCTTGATGTGTTATGAAAATTTTCGGCATATCTCGCTTACAGGCACGTAACTAAGTCGTTCCGAACGAAGGAAACTTGCGTACATAGCGATCTTAGCTCTGTGTGCCGAGAAGCGTTGTTCCTCAATTTCCTTGATGTGTTATGAAAATTTTCGGCAAATCTCGCTTACAGGCACGTAACTAAGTCGTTCCGAACGAAGGAAACTTGCGTACATAGCGATCTTAGCTCTGTGTGCCGAGAAGCGTTGTTCCTCAATTTCCTTGATGTGTTATGAAAATTTTCGGTATATCTCACTTACAGGCACGTAACTAAGTCGTTCCGAACGAAGGAAACTTGCGTACATAGCGATCTTAGCTCTGTGTGCCGAGAAGCGTTGTTCCTCAATTTCCTTGATGTGTTATGAAAATTTTCGGCAAATCTCGCTTACAGGCACGTAACTAAGTCGTTCCGAACGAAGGAAACTTGCGTACATAGCGATCTTAGCTCTGTGTGCCGAGAAGCGTTGTTCCTCAATTTCCTTGATGTGTTATGAAAATTTTCGGCAAATCTCGCTTACAGGCACGTAACTAAGTCGTTCCGAACGAAGGAAA
>JAXRKO010001652.1:0-10731 GCA_037039905.1 Formica aserva
ACAGTGTCTCGTTACGGCACGTAACTAAGTCGTTCCGAACGAGCTTGCGTTATCTTCTGTGTGCCGAGAAGCGTTGTTCCTCAATTTCCTTGATGTGTTATGAAAATTTTCGGCAAATCTCACTTACAGGCACGTAACTAAGTCGTTCCGAACGAAGGAAACTTGCGTACATAGCGATCTTAGCTCTGTGAGCCGAGAAGCGTTGTTCCTCAATTTCCTTGATGTGTTATGAAAATTTTCGGCAAATCTCACTTACAGGCACGTAACTAAGTCGTTCCGAACGAAGGAAACTTGCGTACATAGCGATCTTAGCTCTGTGTGCCGAGAAGCGTTGTTCCTCAATTTCCTTGATGTGTTATGAAAATTTTCGGCAAATCTCACTTACAGGCACGTAACTAAGTCGTTCCGAACGAAGGAAACTTGCGTACATAGCGATCTTAGCTCTGTGAGCCGAGAAGCGTTGTTCCTCAATTTCCTTGATGTGTTATGAAAATTTTCGGCAAATCTCACTTACAGGCACGTAACTAAGTCGTTCCGAACGAAGGAAACTTGCGTACATAGCGATCTTAGCTCTGTGAGCCGAGAAGCGTTGTTCCTCAATTTCCTTGATGTGTTATGAAAATTTTCGGCAAATCTCACTTACAGGCACGTAACTAAGTCGTTCCGAACGAAGGAAACTTGCGTACATAGCGATCTTAGCTCTGTGAGCCGAGAAGCGTTGTTCCTCAATTTCCTTGATGTGTTATGAAAATTTTCGGCAAATCTCACTTACAGGCACGTAACTAAGTCGTTCCGAACGAAGGAAACTTGCGTACATAGCGATCTTAGCTCTGTGTGCCGAGAAGCGTTGTTCCTCAATTTCCTTGATGTGTTATGAAAATTTTCGGCAAATCTCACTTACAGGCACGTAACTAAGTCGTTCCGAACGAAGGAAACTTGCGTACATAGCGATCTTAGCTCTGTGTGCCGAGAAGCGTTGTTCCTCAATTTCCTTGATGTGTTATGAAAATTTTCGGCAAATCTCACTTACAGGCACGTAACTAAGTCGTTCCGAACGAAGGAAACTTGCGTACATAGCGATCTTAGCTCTGTGTGCCGAGAAGCGTTGTTCCTCAATTTCCTTGATGTGTTATGAAAATTTTCGGCAAATCTCACTTACAGGCACGTAACTAAGTCGTTCCGAACGAAGGAAACTTGCGTACATAGCGATCTTAGCTCTGTGTGCCGAGAAGCGTTGTTCCTCAATTTCCTTGATGTGTTATGAAAATTTTCGGCAAATCTCACTTACAGGCACGTAACTAAGTCGTTCCGAACGAAGGAAACTTGCGTACATAGCGATCTTAGCTCTGTGTGCCGAGAAGCGTTGTTCCTCAATTTCCTTGATGTGTTATGAAAATTTTCGGCAAATCTCACTTACAGGCACGTAACTAAGTCGTTCCGAACGAAGGAAACTTGCGTACATAGCGATCTTAGCTCTGTGTGCCGAGAAGCGTTGTTCCTCAATTTCCTTGATGTGTTATGAAAATTTTCGGCAAATCTCACTTACAGGCACGTAACTAAGTCGTTCCGAACGAAGGAAACTTGCGTACATAGCGATCTTAGCTCTGTGTGCCGAGAAGCGTTGTTCCTCAATTTCCTTGATGTGTTATGAAAATTTTCGGCAAATCTCACTTACAGGCACGTAACTAAGTCGTTCCGAACGAAGGAAACTTGCGTACATAGCGATCTTAGCTCTGTGTGCCGAGAAGCGTTGTTCCTCAATTTCCTTGATGTGTTATGAAAATTTTCGGCAAATCTCACTTACAGGCACGTAACTAAGTCGTTCCGAACGAAGGAAACTTGCGTACATAGCGATCTTAGCTCTGTGTGCCGAGAAGCGTTGTTCCTCAATTTCCTTGATGTGTTATGAAAATTTTCGGCAAATCTCACTTACAGGCACGTAACTAAGTCGTTCCGAACGAAGGAAACTTGCGTACATAGCGATCTTAGCTCTGTGTGCCGAGAAGCGTTGTTCCTCAATTTCCTTGATGTGTTATGAAAATTTTCGGCAAATCTCACTTACAGGCACGTAACTAAGTCGTTCCGAACGAAGGAAACTTGCGTACATAGCGATCTTAGCTCTGTGTGCCGAGAAGCGTTGTTCCTCAATTTCCTTGATGTGTTATGAAAATTTTCGGCAAATCTCACTTACAGGCACGTAACTAAGTCGTTCCGAACGAAGGAAACTTGCGTACATAGCGATCTTAGCTCTGTGTGCCGAGAAGCGTTGTTCCTCAATTTCCTTGATGTGTTATGAAAATTTTCGGCAAATCTCACTTACAGGCACGTAACTAAGTCGTTCCGAACGAAGGAAACTTGCGTACATAGCGATCTTAGCTCTGTGTGCCGAGAAGCGTTGTTCCTCAATTTCCTTGATGTGTTATGAAAATTTTCGGCAAATCTCACTTACAGGCACGTAACTAAGTCGTTCCGAACGAAGGAAACTTGCGTACATAGCGATCTTAGCTCTGTGTGCCGAGAAGCGTTGTTCCTCAATTTCCTTGATGTGTTATGAAAATTTTCGGCAAATCTCACTTACAGGCACGTAACTAAGTCGTTCCGAACGAAGGAAACTTGCGTACATAGCGATCTTAGCTCTGTGTGCCGAGAAGCGTTGTTCCTCAATTTCCTTGATGTGTTATGAAAATTTTCGGCAAATCTCACTTACAGGCACGTAACTAAGTCGTTCCGAACGAAGGAAACTTGCGTACATAGCGATCTTAGCTCTGTGTGCCGAGAAGCGTTGTTCCTCAATTTCCTTGATGTGTTATGAAAATTTTCGGCAAATCTCACTTACAGGCACGTAACTAAGTCGTTCCGAACGAAGGAAACTTGCGTACATAGCGATCTTAGCTCTGTGTGCCGAGAAGCGTTGTTCCTCAATTTCCTTGATGTGTTATGAAAATTTTCGGCAAATCTCACTTACAGGCACGTAACTAAGTCGTTCCGAACGAAGGAAACTTGCGTACATAGCGATCTTAGCTCTGTGTGCCGAGAAGCGTTGTTCCTCAATTTCCTTGATGTGTTATGAAAATTTTCGGCAAATCTCACTTACAGGCACGTAACTAAGTCGTTCCGAACGAAGGAAACTTGCGTACATAGCGATCTTAGCTCTGTGTGCCGAGAAGCGTTGTTCCTCAATTTCCTTGATGTGTTATGAAAATTTTCGGCAAATCTCACTTACAGGCACGTAACTAAGTCGTTCCGAACGAAGGAAACTTGCGTACATAGCGATCTTAGCTCTGTGTGCCGAGAAGCGTTGTTCCTCAATTTCCTTGATGTGTTATGAAAATTTTCGGCAAATCTCACTTACAGGCACGTAACTAAGTCGTTCCGAACGAAGGAAACTTGCGTACATAGCGATCTTAGCTCTGTGTGCCGAGAAGCGTTGTTCCTCAATTTCCTTGATGTGTTATGAAAATTTTCGGCAAATCTCACTTACAGGCACGTAACTAAGTCGTTCCGAACGAAGGAAACTTGCGTACATAGCGATCTTAGCTCTGTGTGCCGAGAAGCGTTGTTCCTCAATTTCCTTGATGTGTTATGAAAATTTTCGGCAAATCTCACTTACAGGCACGTAACTAAGTCGTTCCGAACGAAGGAAACTTGCGTACATAGCGATCTTAGCTCTGTGTGCCGAGAAGCGTTGTTCCTCAATTTCCTTGATGTGTTATGAAAATTTTCGGCAAATCTCACTTACAGGCACGTAACTAAGTCGTTCCGAACGAAGGAAACTTGCGTACATAGCGATCTTAGCTCTGTGTGCCGAGAAGCGTTGTTCCTCAATTTCCTTGATGTGTTATGAAAATTTTCGGCAAATCTCACTTACAGGCACGTAACTAAGTCGTTCCGAACGAAGGAAACTTGCGTACATAGCGATCTTAGCTCTGTGTGCCGAGAAGCGTTGTTCCTCAATTTCCTTGATGTGTTATGAAAATTTTCGGCAAATCTCACTTACAGGCACGTAACTAAGTCGTTCCGAACGAAGGAAACTTGCGTACATAGCGATCTTAGCTCTGTGTGCCGAGAAGCGTTGTTCCTCAATTTCCTTGATGTGTTATGAAAATTTTCGGCAAATCTCACTTACAGGCACGTAACTAAGTCGTTCCGAACGAAGGAAACTTGCGTACATAGCGATCTTAGCTCTGTGTGCCGAGAAGCGTTGTTCCTCAATTTCCTTGATGTGTTATGAAAATTTTCGGCAAATCTCACTTACAGGCACGTAACTAAGTCGTTCCGAACGAAGGAAACTTGCGTACATAGCGATCTTAGCTCTGTGTGCCGAGAAGCGTTGTTCCTCAATTTCCTTGATGTGTTATGAAAATTTTCGGCAAATCTCACTTACAGGCACGTAACTAAGTCGTTCCGAACGAAGGAAACTTGCGTACATAGCGATCTTAGCTCTGTGTGCCGAGAAGCGTTGTTCCTCAATTTCCTTGATGTGTTATGAAAATTTTCGGCAAATCTCACTTACAGGCACGTAACTAAGTCGTTCCGAACGAAGGAAACTTGCGTACATAGCGATCTTAGCTCTGTGTGCCGAGAAGCGTTGTTCCTCAATTTCCTTGATGTGTTATGAAAATTTTCGGCAAATCTCACTTACAGGCACGTAACTAAGTCGTTCCGAACGAAGGAAACTTGCGTACATAGCGATCTTAGCTCTGTGTGCCGAGAAGCGTTGTTCCTCAATTTCCTTGATGTGTTATGAAAATTTTCGGCAAATCTCACTTACAGGCACGTAACTAAGTCGTTCCGAACGAAGGAAACTTGCGTACATAGCGATCTTAGCTCTGTGTGCCGAGAAGCGTTGTTCCTCAATTTCCTTGATGTGTTATGAAAATTTTCGGCAAATCTCACTTACAGGCACGTAACTAAGTCGTTCCGAACGAAGGAAACTTGCGTACATAGCGATCTTAGCTCTGTGTGCCGAGAAGCGTTGTTCCTCAATTTCCTTGATGTGTTATGAAAATTTTCGGCAAATCTCACTTACAGGCACGTAACTAAGTCGTTCCGAACGAAGGAAACTTGCGTACATAGCGATCTTAGCTCTGTGTGCCGAGAAGCGTTGTTCCTCAATTTCCTTGATGTGTTATGAAAATTTTCGGCAAATCTCACTTACAGGCACGTAACTAAGTCGTTCCGAACGAAGGAAACTTGCGTACATAGCGATCTTAGCTCTGTGTGCCGAGAAGCGTTGTTCCTCAATTTCCTTGATGTGTTATGAAAATTTTCGGCAAATCTCACTTACAGGCACGTAACTAAGTCGTTCCGAACGAAGGAAACTTGCGTACATAGCGATCTTAGCTCTGTGTGCCGAGAAGCGTTGTTCCTCAATTTCCTTGATGTGTTATGAAAATTTTCGGCAAATCTCGCTTACAGGCACGTAACTAAGTCGTTCCGAACGAAGGAAACTTGCGTACATAGCGATCTTAGCTCTGTGTGCCGAGAAGCGTTGTTCCTCAATTTCCTTGATGTGTTATGAAAATTTTCGGCAAATCTCACTTACAGGCACGTAACTAAGTCGTTCCGAACGAAGGAAACTTGCGTACATAGCGATCTTAGCTCTGTGTGCCGAGAAGCGTTGTTCCTCAATTTCCTTGATGTGTTATGAAAATTTTCGGCAAATCTCACTTACAGGCACGTAACTAAGTCGTTCCGAACGAAGGAAACTTGCGTACATAGCGATCTTAGCTCTGTGTGCCGAGAAGCGTTGTTCCTCAATTTCCTTGATGTGTTATGAAAATTTTCGGCAAATCTCGCTTACAGGCACGTAACTAAGTCGTTCCGAACGAAGGAAACTTGCGTACATAGCGATCTTAGCTCTGTGTGCCGAGAAGCGTTGTTCCTCAATTTCCTTGATGTGTTATGAAAATTTTCGGCAAATCTCACTTACAGGCACGTAACTAAGTCGTTCCGAACGAAGGAAACTTGCGTACATAGCGATCTTAGCTCTGTGTGCCGAGAAGCGTTGTTCCTCAATTTCCTTGATGTGTTATGAAAATTTTCGGCAAATCTCACTTACAGGCACGTAACTAAGTCGTTCCGAACGAAGGAAACTTGCGTACATAGCGATCTTAGCTCTGTGTGCCGAGAAGCGTTGTTCCTCAATTTCCTTGATGTGTTATGAAAATTTTCGGCAAATCTCACTTACAGGCACGTAACTAAGTCGTTCCGAACGAAGGAAACTTGCGTACATAGCGATCTTAGCTCTGTGTGCCGAGAAGCGTTGTTCCTCAATTTCCTTGATGTGTTATGAAAATTTTCGGCAAATCTCACTTACAGGCACGTAACTAAGTCGTTCCGAACGAAGGAAACTTGCGTACATAGCGATCTTAGCTCTGTGTGCCGAGAAGCGTTGTTCCTCAATTTCCTTGATGTGTTATGAAAATTTTCGGCAAATCTCACTTACAGGCACGTAACTAAGTCGTTCCGAACGAAGGAAACTTGCGTACATAGCGATCTTAGCTCTGTGTGCCGAGAAGCGTTGTTCCTCAATTTCCTTGATGTGTTATGAAAATTTTCGGCAAATCTCACTTACAGGCACGTAACTAAGTCGTTCCGAACGAAGGAAACTTGCGTACATAGCGATCTTAGCTCTGTGTGCCGAGAAGCGTTGTTCCTCAATTTCCTTGATGTGTTATGAAAATTTTCGGCAAATCTCACTTACAGGCACGTAACTAAGTCGTTCCGAACGAAGGAAACTTGCGTACATAGCGATCTTAGCTCTGTGTGCCGAGAAGCGTTGTTCCTCAATTTCCTTGATGTGTTATGAAAATTTTCGGCAAATCTCACTTACAGGCACGTAACTAAGTCGTTCCGAACGAAGGAAACTTGCGTACATAGCGATCTTAGCTCTGTGTGCCGAGAAGCGTTGTTCCTCAATTTCCTTGATGTGTTATGAAAATTTTCGGCAAATCTCACTTACAGGCACGTAACTAAGTCGTTCCGAACGAAGGAAACTTGCGTACATAGCGATCTTAGCTCTGTGTGCCGAGAAGCGTTGTTCCTCAATTTCCTTGATGTGTTATGAAAATTTTCGGCAAATCTCACTTACAGGCACGTAACTAAGTCGTTCCGAACGAAGGAAACTTGCGTACATAGCGATCTTAGCTCTGTGTGCCGAGAAGCGTTGTTCCTCAATTTCCTTGATGTGTTATGAAAATTTTCGGCAAATCTCACTTACAGGCACGTAACTAAGTCGTTCCGAACGAAGGAAACTTGCGTACATAGCGATCTTAGCTCTGTGTGCCGAGAAGCGTTGTTCCTCAATTTCCTTGATGTGTTATGAAAATTTTCGGCAAATCTCACTTACAGGCACGTAACTAAGTCGTTCCGAACGAAGGAAACTTGCGTACATAGCGATCTTAGCTCTGTGTGCCGAGAAGCGTTGTTCCTCAATTTCCTTGATGTGTTATGAAAATTTTCGGCAAATCTCACTTACAGGCACGTAACTAAGTCGTTCCGAACGAAGGAAACTTGCGTACATAGCGATCTTAGCTCTGTGTGCCGAGAAGCGTTGTTCCTCAATTTCCTTGATGTGTTATGAAAATTTTCGGCAAATCTCACTTACAGGCACGTAACTAAGTCGTTCCGAACGAAGGAAACTTGCGTACATAGCGATCTTAGCTCTGTGTGCCGAGAAGCGTTGTTCCTCAATTTCCTTGATGTGTTATGAAAATTTTCGGCAAATCTCACTTACAGGCACGTAACTAAGTCGTTCCGAACGAAGGAAACTTGCGTACATAGCGATCTTAGCTCTGTGTGCCGAGAAGCGTTGTTCCTCAATTTCCTTGATGTGTTATGAAAATTTTCGGCAAATCTCACTTACAGGCACGTAACTAAGTCGTTCCGAACGAAGGAAACTTGCGTACATAGCGATCTTAGCTCTGTGTGCCGAGAAGCGTTGTTCCTCAATTTCCTTGATGTGTTATGAAAATTTTCGGCAAATCTCACTTACAGGCACGTAACTAAGTCGTTCCGAACGAAGGAAACTTGCGTACATAGCGATCTTAGCTCTGTGTGCCGAGAAGCGTTGTTCCTCAATTTCCTTGATGTGTTATGAAAATTTTCGGCAAATCTCACTTACAGGCACGTAACTAAGTCGTTCCGAACGAAGGAAACTTGCGTACATAGCGATCTTAGCTCTGTGTGCCGAGAAGCGTTGTTCCTCAATTTCCTTGATGTGTTATGAAAATTTTCGGCAAATCTCACTTACAGGCACGTAACTAAGTCGTTCCGAACGAAGGAAACTTGCGTACATAGCGATCTTAGCTCTGTGTGCCGAGAAGCGTTGTTCCTCAATTTCCTTGATGTGTTATGAAAATTTTCGGCAAATCTCACTTACAGGCACGTAACTAAGTCGTTCCGAACGAAGGAAACTTGCGTACATAGCGATCTTAGCTCTGTGTGCCGAGAAGCGTTGTTCCTCAATTTCCTTGATGTGTTATGAAAATTTTCGGCAAATCTCACTTACAGGCACGTAACTAAGTCGTTCCGAACGAAGGAAACTTGCGTACATAGCGATCTTAGCTCTGTGTGCCGAGAAGCGTTGTTCCTCAATTTCCTTGATGTGTTATGAAAATTTTCGGCAAATCTCACTTACAGGCACGTAACTAAGTCGTTCCGAACGAAGGAAACTTGCGTACATAGCGATCTTAGCTCTGTGTGCCGAGAAGCGTTGTTCCTCAATTTCCTTGATGTGTTATGAAAATTTTCGGCAAATCTCACTTACAGGCACGTAACTAAGTCGTTCCGAACGAAGGAAACTTGCGTACATAGCGATCTTAGCTCTGTGTGCCGAGAAGCGTTGTTCCTCAATTTCCTTGATGTGTTATGAAAATTTTCGGCAAATCTCACTTACAGGCACGTAACTAAGTCGTTCCGAACGAAGGAAACTTGCGTACATAGCGATCTTAGCTCTGTGTGCCGAGAAGCGTTGTTCCTCAATTTCCTTGATGTGTTATGAAAATTTTCGGCAAATCTCACTTACAGGCACGTAACTAAGTCGTTCCGAACGAAGGAAACTTGCGTACATAGCGATCTTAGCTCTGTGTGCCGAGAAGCGTTGTTCCTCAATTTCCTTGATGTGTTATGAAAATTTTCGGCAAATCTCACTTACAGGCACGTAACTAAGTCGTTCCGAACGAAGGAAACTTGCGTACATAGCGATCTTAGCTCTGTGTGCCGAGAAGCGTTGTTCCTCAATTTCCTTGATGTGTTATGAAAATTTTCGGCAAATCTCACTTACAGGCACGTAACTAAGTCGTTCCGAACGAAGGAAACTTGCGTACATAGCGATCTTAGCTCTGTGTGCCGAGAAGCGTTGTTCCTCAATTTCCTTGATGTGTTATGAAAATTTTCGGCAAATCTCACTTACAGGCACGTAACTAAGTCGTTCCGAACGAAGGAAACTTGCGTACATAGCGATCTTAGCTCTGTGTGCCGAGAAGCGTTGTTCCTCAATTTCCTTGATGTGTTATGAAAATTTTCGGCAAATCTCACTTACAGGCACGTAACTAAGTCGTTCCGAACGAAGGAAACTTGCGTACATAGCGATCTTAGCTCTGTGTGCCGAGAAGCGTTGTTCCTCAATTTCCTTGATGTGTTATGAAAATTTTCGGCAAATCTCACTTACAGGCACGTAACTAAGTCGTTCCGAACGAAGGAAACTTGCGTACATAGCGATCTTAGCTCTGTGTGCCGAGAAGCGTTGTTCCTCAATTTCCTTGATGTGTTATGAAAATTTTCGGCAAATCTCACTTACAGGCACGTAACTAAGTCGTTCCGAACGAAGGAAACTTGCGTACATAGCGATCTTAGCTCTGTGTGCCGAGAAGCGTTGTTCCTCAATTTCCTTGATGTGTTATGAAAATTTTCGGCAAATCTCACTTACAGGCACGTAACTAAGTCGTTCCGAACGAAGGAAACTTGCGTACATAGCGATCTTAGCTCTGTGAGCCGAGAAGCGTTGTTCCTCAATTTCCTTGATGTGTTATGAAAACTTTCGGACACCGCTCGACGGACACGTAACTAAGTCGTTCACGAACGATTGCACACAACTTGATCGGACACAGCGTTATTCCTCACGCACGATCGGACACCGACAATCGGACCTCACACTGCACGATCGGGCACCGACAATCGGACACTGCACGATTGGACACCGCATGATTGGTCACTGAACGATTGGTTCCGAACGATTGGACACTGCACGTTTGACACCGCACGATTGTACACGCACACTGCACGACTGGACACTGCACGATAGGACACTGCGCGATTGGACAACGTGCGATTGGACACTGCACGATTGGACACCGCATCATTGGACACTGCACGATTGGACACCGCACGATTGGTTACTGACAATTGGACACCACTTATTGGACAGTGCACGATAGGACACCGAACGATTGAACACTGCACATTGGACTTAGTTGTTCCGCCGAGAAGCTTTGGTCATCACTATCATAAAACTAGACAAATATTTTCGTTGAATTTCGCTTCGAGTGGAAAGTTGTAAACATATGTGGAAACTTACTTCGCATTAAAATGAATATGTGTGGAGGCGTTGTTCCGCCCCACCTACAGGGATGTCCACTATCAAAAAACTAGACACATATGTTTGCGTTGAACCTCGCTTCGCGTGGAAAGTTGTAAACTTGTAGAACCTTACTACGCATTAGAAAGTAT
>JAXRKO010001653.1:0-10680 GCA_037039905.1 Formica aserva
ACAGGCACGTAACTAAGTCGTTCCGAACGAAGGAAACTTGCGTACATAGCGATCTTAGCTCTGTGTGCCGAGAAGCGTTGTTCCTCAATTTCCTTGATGTGTTATGAAAATTTTCGGCAAATCTCACTTACAGGCACGTAACTAAGTCGTTCCGAACGAAGGAAACTTGCGTACATAGCGATCTTAGCTCTGTGTGCCGAGAAGCGTTGTTCCTCAATTTCCTTGATGTGTTATGAAAATTTTCGGCAAATCTCACTTACAGGCACGTAACTAAGTCGTTCCGAACGAAGGAAACTTGCGTACATAGCGATCTTAGCTCTGTGTGCCGAGAAGCGTTGTTCCTCAATTTCCTTGATGTGTTATGAAAATTTTCGGCAAATCTCACTTACAGGCACGTAACTAAGTCGTTCCGAACGAAGGAAACTTGCGTACATAGCGATCTTAGCTCTGTGTGCCGAGAAGCGTTGTTCCTCAATTTCCTTGATGTGTTATGAAAATTTTCGGCAAATCTCGCTTACAGGCACGTAACTAAGTCGTTCCGAACGAAGGAAACTTGCGTACATAGCGATCTTAGCTCTGTGTGCCGAGAAGCGTTGTTCCTCAATTTCCTTGATGTGTTATGAAAATTTTCGGCAAATCTCGCTTACAGGCACGTAACTAAGTCGTTCCGAACGAAGGAAACTTGCGTACATAGCGATCTTAGCTCTGTGAGCCGAGAAGCGTTGTTCCTCAATTTCCTTGATGTGTTATGAAAATTTTCGGCAAATCTCACTTACAGGCACGTAACTAAGTCGTTCCGAACGAAGGAAACTTGCGTACATAGCGATCTTAGCTCTGTGTGCCGAGAAGCGTTGTTCCTCAATTTCCTTGATGTGTTATGAAAATTTTCGGCAAATCTCGCTTACAGGCACGTAACTAAGTCGTTCCGAACGAAGGAAACTTGCGTACATAGCGATCTTAGCTCTGTGTGCCGAGAAGCGTTGTTCCTCAATTTCCTTGATGTGTTATGAAAATTTTCGGCAAATCTCACTTACAGGCACGTAACTAAGTCGTTCCGAACGAAGGAAACTTGCGTACATAGCGATCTTAGCTCTGTGTGCCGAGAAGCGTTGTTCCTCAATTTCCTTGATGTGTTATGAAAATTTTCGGCAAATCTCACTTACAGGCACGTAACTAAGTCGTTCCGAACGAAGGAAACTTGCGTACATAGCGATCTTAGCTCTGTGTGCCGAGAAGCGTTGTTCCTCAATTTCCTTGATGTGTTATGAAAATTTTCGGCAAATCTCACTTACAGGCACGTAACTAAGTCGTTCCGAACGAAGGAAACTTGCGTACATAGCGATCTTAGCTCTGTGTGCCGAGAAGCGTTGTTCCTCAATTTCCTTGATGTGTTATGAAAATTTTCGGCAAATCTCACTTACAGGCACGTAACTAAGTCGTTCCGAACGAAGGAAACTTGCGTACATAGCGATCTTAGCTCTGTGTGCCGAGAAGCGTTGTTCCTCAATTTCCTTGATGTGTTATGAAAATTTTCGGCAAATCTCACTTACAGGCACGTAACTAAGTCGTTCCGAACGAAGGAAACTTGCGTACATAGCGATCTTAGCTCTGTGTGCCGAGAAGCGTTGTTCCTCAATTTCCTTGATGTGTTATGAAAATTTTCGGCAAATCTCACTTACAGGCACGTAACTAAGTCGTTCCGAACGAAGGAAACTTGCGTACATAGCGATCTTAGCTCTGTGTGCCGAGAAGCGTTGTTCCTCAATTTCCTTGATGTGTTATGAAAATTTTCGGCAAATCTCACTTACAGGCACGTAACTAAGTCGTTCCGAACGAAGGAAACTTGCGTACATAGCGATCTTAGCTCTGTGTGCCGAGAAGCGTTGTTCCTCAATTTCCTTGATGTGTTATGAAAATTTTCGGCAAATCTCACTTACAGGCACGTAACTAAGTCGTTCCGAACGAAGGAAACTTGCGTACATAGCGATCTTAGCTCTGTGTGCCGAGAAGCGTTGTTCCTCAATTTCCTTGATGTGTTATGAAAATTTTCGGCAAATCTCGCTTACAGGCACGTAACTAAGTCGTTCCGAACGAAGGAAACTTGCGTACATAGCGATCTTAGCTCTGTGTGCCGAGAAGCGTTGTTCCTCAATTTCCTTGATGTGTTATGAAAATTTTCGGCAAATCTCACTTACAGGCACGTAACTAAGTCGTTCCGAACGAAGGAAACTTGCGTACATAGCGATCTTAGCTCTGTGTGCCGAGAAGCGTTGTTCCTCAATTTCCTTGATGTGTTATGAAAATTTTCGGCAAATCTCGCTTACAGGCACGTAACTAAGTCGTTCCGAACGAAGGAAACTTGCGTACATAGCGATCTTAGCTCTGTGTGCCGAGAAGCGTTGTTCCTCAATTTCCTTGATGTGTTATGAAAATTTTCGGCAAATCTCACTTACAGGCACGTAACTAAGTCGTTCCGAACGAAGGAAACTTGCGTACATAGCGATCTTAGCTCTGTGTGCCGAGAAGCGTTGTTCCTCAATTTCCTTGATGTGTTATGAAAATTTTCGGCAAATCTCACTTACAGGCACGTAACTAAGTCGTTCCGAACGAAGGAAACTTGCGTACATAGCGATCTTAGCTCTGTGTGCCGAGAAGCGTTGTTCCTCAATTTCCTTGATGTGTTATGAAAATTTTCGGCAAATCTCACTTACAGGCACGTAACTAAGTCGTTCCGAACGAAGGAAACTTGCGTACATAGCGATCTTAGCTCTGTGTGCCGAGAAGCGTTGTTCCTCAATTTCCTTGATGTGTTATGAAAATTTTCGGCAAATCTCACTTACAGGCACGTAACTAAGTCGTTCCGAACGAAGGAAACTTGCGTACATAGCGATCTTAGCTCTGTGTGCCGAGAAGCGTTGTTCCTCAATTTCCTTGATGTGTTATGAAAATTTTCGGCAAATCTCACTTACAGGCACGTAACTAAGTCGTTCCGAACGAAGGAAACTTGCGTACATAGCGATCTTAGCTCTGTGTGCCGAGAAGCGTTGTTCCTCAATTTCCTTGATGTGTTATGAAAATTTTCGGCAAATCTCACTTACAGGCACGTAACTAAGTCGTTCCGAACGAAGGAAACTTGCGTACATAGCGATCTTAGCTCTGTGTGCCGAGAAGCGTTGTTCCTCAATTTCCTTGATGTGTTATGAAAATTTTCGGCAAATCTCACTTACAGGCACGTAACTAAGTCGTTCCGAACGAAGGAAACTTGCGTACATAGCGATCTTAGCTCTGTGTGCCGAGAAGCGTTGTTCCTCAATTTCCTTGATGTGTTATGAAAATTTTCGGCAAATCTCGCTTACAGGCACGTAACTAAGTCGTTCCGAACGAAGGAAACTTGCGTACATAGCGATCTTAGCTCTGTGTGCCGAGAAGCGTTGTTCCTCAATTTCCTTGATGTGTTATGAAAATTTTCGGCATATCTCACTTACAGGCACGTAACTAAGTCGTTCCGAACGAAGGAAACTTGCGTACATAGCGATCTTAGCTCTGTGTGCCGAGAAGCGTTGTTCCTCAATTTCCTTGATGTGTTATGAAAATTTTCGGCAAATCTCGCTTACAGGCACGTAACTAAGTCGTTCCGAACGAAGGAAACTTGCGTACATAGCGATCTTAGCTCTGTGTGCCGAGAAGCGTTGTTCCTCAATTTCCTTGATGTGTTATGAAAATTTTCGGCAAATCTCACTTACAGGCACGTAACTAAGTCGTTCCGAACGAAGGAAACTTGCGTACATAGCGATCTTAGCTCTGTGTGCCGAGAAGCGTTGTTCCTCAATTTCCTTGATGTGTTATGAAAATTTTCGGCAAATCTCGCTTACAGGCACGTAACTAAGTCGTTCCGAACGAAGGAAACTTGCGTACATAGCGATCTTAGCTCTGTGTGCCGAGAAGCGTTGTTCCTCAATTTCCTTGATGTGTTATGAAAATTTTCGGCAAATCTCACTTACAGGCACGTAACTAAGTCGTTCCGAACGAAGGAAACTTGCGTACATAGCGATCTTAGCTCTGTGTGCCGAGAAGCGTTGTTCCTCAATTTCCTTGATGTGTTATGAAAATTTTCGGCAAATCTCACTTACAGGCACGTAACTAAGTCGTTCCGAACGAAGGAAACTTGCGTACATAGCGATCTTAGCTCTGTGTGCCGAGAAGCGTTGTTCCTCAATTTCCTTGATGTGTTATGAAAATTTTCGGCAAATCTCGCTTACAGGCACGTAACTAAGTCGTTCCGAACGAAGGAAACTTGCGTACATAGCGATCTTAGCTCTGTGTGCCGAGAAGCGTTGTTCCTCAATTTCCTTGATGTGTTATGAAAATTTTCGGCAAATCTCACTTACAGGCACGTAACTAAGTCGTTCCGAACGAAGGAAACTTGCGTACATAGCGATCTTAGCTCTGTGTGCCGAGAAGCGTTGTTCCTCAATTTCCTTGATGTGTTATGAAAATTTTCGGCAAATCTCACTTACAGGCACGTAACTAAGTCGTTCCGAACGAAGGAAACTTGCGTACATAGCGATCTTAGCTCTGTGTGCCGAGAAGCGTTGTTCCTCAATTTCCTTGATGTGTTATGAAAATTTTCGGCAAATCTCGCTTACAGGCACGTAACTAAGTCGTTCCGAACGAAGGAAACTTGCGTACATAGCGATCTTAGCTCTGTGTGCCGAGAAGCGTTGTTCCTCAATTTCCTTGATGTGTTATGAAAATTTTCGGCAAATCTCGCTTACAGGCACGTAACTAAGTCGTTCCGAACGAAGGAAACTTGCGTACATAGCGATCTTAGCTCTGTGTGCCGAGAAGCGTTGTTCCTCAATTTCCTTGATGTGTTATGAAAATTTTCGGCAAATCTCACTTACAGGCACGTAACTAAGTCGTTCCGAACGAAGGAAACTTGCGTACATAGCGATCTTAGCTCTGTGTGCCGAGAAGCGTTGTTCCTCAATTTCCTTGATGTGTTATGAAAATTTTCGGCAAATCTCACTTACAGGCACGTAACTAAGTCGTTCCGAACGAAGGAAACTTGCGTACATAGCGATCTTAGCTCTGTGTGCCGAGAAGCGTTGTTCCTCAATTTCCTTGATGTGTTATGAAAATTTTCGGCAAATCTCACTTACAGGCACGTAACTAAGTCGTTCCGAACGAAGGAAACTTGCGTACATAGCGATCTTAGCTCTGTGTGCCGAGAAGCGTTGTTCCTCAATTTCCTTGATGTGTTATGAAAATTTTCGGCAAATCTCGCTTACAGGCACGTAACTAAGTCGTTCCGAACGAAGGAAACTTGCGTACATAGCGATCTTAGCTCTGTGTGCCGAGAAGCGTTGTTCCTCAATTTCCTTGATGTGTTATGAAAATTTTCGGCAAATCTCACTTACAGGCACGTAACTAAGTCGTTCCGAACGAAGGAAACTTGCGTACATAGCGATCTTAGCTCTGTGTGCCGAGAAGCGTTGTTCCTCAATTTCCTTGATGTGTTATGAAAATTTTCGGCAAATCTCGCTTACAGGCACGTAACTAAGTCGTTCCGAACGAAGGAAACTTGCGTACATAGCGATCTTAGCTCTGTGTGCCGAGAAGCGTTGTTCCTCAATTTCCTTGATGTGTTATGAAAATTTTCGGCAAATCTCACTTACAGGCACGTAACTAAGTCGTTCCGAACGAAGGAAACTTGCGTACATAGCGATCTTAGCTCTGTGTGCCGAGAAGCGTTGTTCCTCAATTTCCTTGATGTGTTATGAAAATTTTCGGCAAATCTCACTTACAGGCACGTAACTAAGTCGTTCCGAACGAAGGAAACTTGCGTACATAGCGATCTTAGCTCTGTGTGCCGAGAAGCGTTGTTCCTCAATTTCCTTGATGTGTTATGAAAATTTTCGGCAAATCTCACTTACAGGCACGTAACTAAGTCGTTCCGAACGAAGGAAACTTGCGTACATAGCGATCTTAGCTCTGTGTGCCGAGAAGCGTTGTTCCTCAATTTCCTTGATGTGTTATGAAAATTTTCGGCAAATCTCACTTACAGGCACGTAACTAAGTCGTTCCGAACGAAGGAAACTTGCGTACATAGCGATCTTAGCTCTGTGTGCCGAGAAGCGTTGTTCCTCAATTTCCTTGATGTGTTATGAAAATTTTCGGCAAATCTCGCTTACAGGCACGTAACTAAGTCGTTCCGAACGAAGGAAACTTGCGTACATAGCGATCTTAGCTCTGTGTGCCGAGAAGCGTTGTTCCTCAATTTCCTTGATGTGTTATGAAAATTTTCGGCAAATCTCACTTACAGGCACGTAACTAAGTCGTTCCGAACGAAGGAAACTTGCGTACATAGCGATCTTAGCTCTGTGTGCCGAGAAGCGTTGTTCCTCAATTTCCTTGATGTGTTATGAAAACTTTCGGTATATCTCACTTACAGGTACGTAAGTAAGTGTTATGAAAATTTTCGGCAAATCTCACTTACAGGCACGTAACTAAGTCGTTCCGAACGAAGGAAACTTGCGTACATAGCGATCTTAGCTCTGTGTGCCGAGAAGCGTTGTTCCTCAATTTCCTTGATGTGTTATGAAAATTTTCGGCAAATCTCGCTTACAGGCACGTAACTAAGTCGTTCCGAACGAAGGAAACTTGCGTACATAGCGATCTTAGCTCTGTGTGCCGAGAAGCGTTGTTCCTCAATTTCCTTGATGTGTTATGAAAATTTTCGGCAAATCTCGCTTACAGGCACGTAACTAAGTCGTTCCGAACGAAGGAAACTTGCGTACATAGCGATCTTAGCTCTGTGTGCCGAGAAGCGTTGTTCCTCAATTTCCTTGATGTGTTATGAAAATTTTCGGTAAATCTCACTTACAGGCACGTAACTAAGTCGTTCCGAACGAAGGAAACTTGCGTACATAGCGATCTTAGCTCTGTGTGCCGAGAAGCGTTGTTCCTCAATTTCCTTGATGTGTTATGAAAATTTTCGGCAAATCTCGCTTACAGGCACGTAACTAAGTCGTTCCGAACGAAGGAAACTTGCGTACATAGCGATCTTAGCTCTGTGTGCCGAGAAGCGTTGTTCCTCAATTTCCTTGATGTGTTATGAAAATTTTCGGCAAATCTCACTTACAGGCACGTAACTAAGTCGTTCCGAACGAAGGAAACTTGCGTACATAGCGATCTTAGCTCTGTGTGCCGAGAAGCGTTGTTCCTCAATTTCCTTGATGTGTTATGAAAACTTTCGGTATATCTCACTTACAGGTACGTAAGTAAGTGTTATGAAAATTTTCGGCAAATCTCACTTACAGGCACGTAACTAAGTCGTTCCGAACGAAGGAAACTTGCGTACATAGCGATCTTAGCTCTGTGTGCCGAGAAGCGTTGTTCCTCAATTTCCTTGATGTGTTATGAAAATTTTCGGCAAATCTCGCTTACAGGCACGTAACTAAGTCGTTCCGAACGAAGGAAACTTGCGTACATAGCGATCTTAGCTCTGTGTGCCGAGAAGCGTTGTTCCTCAATTTCCTTGATGTGTTATGAAAATTTTCGGCAAATCTCGCTTACAGGCACGTAACTAAGTCGTTCCGAACGAAGGAAACTTGCGTACATAGCGATCTTAGCTCTGTGTGCCGAGAAGCGTTGTTCCTCAATTTCCTTGATGTGTTATGAAAATTTTCGGCAAATCTCACTTACAGGCACGTAACTAAGTCGTTCCGAACGAAGGAAACTTGCGTACATAGCGATCTTAGCTCTGTGTGCCGAGAAGCGTTGTTCCTCAATTTCCTTGATGTGTTATGAAAATTTTCGGCAAATCTCACTTACAGGCACGTAACTAAGTCGTTCCGAACGAAGGAAACTTGCGTACATAGCGATCTTAGCTCTGTGTGCCGAGAAGCGTTGTTCCTCAATTTCCTTGATGTGTTATGAAAATTTTCGGCAAATCTCACTTACAGGCACGTAACTAAGTCGTTCCGAACGAAGGAAACTTGCGTACATAGCGATCTTAGCTCTGTGTGCCGAGAAGCGTTGTTCCTCAATTTCCTTGATGTGTTATGAAAATTTTCGGCAAATCTCACTTACAGGCACGTAACTAAGTCGTTCCGAACGAAGGAAACTTGCGTACATAGCGATCTTAGCTCTGTGTGCCGAGAAGCGTTGTTCCTCAATTTCCTTGATGTGTTATGAAAATTTTCGGCAAATCTCACTTACAGGCACGTAACTAAGTCGTTCCGAACGAAGGAAACTTGCGTACATAGCGATCTTAGCTCTGTGTGCCGAGAAGCGTTGTTCCTCAATTTCCTTGATGTGTTATGAAAATTTTCGGCAAATCTCGCTTACAGGCACGTAACTAAGTCGTTCCGAACGAAGGAAACTTGCGTACATAGCGATCTTAGCTCTGTGTGCCGAGAAGCGTTGTTCCTCAATTTCCTTGATGTGTTATGAAAATTTTCGGCAAATCTCACTTACAGGCACGTAACTAAGTCGTTCCGAACGAAGGAAACTTGCGTACATAGCGATCTTAGCTCTGTGTGCCGAGAAGCGTTGTTCCTCAATTTCCTTGATGTGTTATGAAAATTTTCGGCAAATCTCACTTACAGGCACGTAACTAAGTCGTTCCGAACGAAGGAAACTTGCGTACATAGCGATCTTAGCTCTGTGTGCCGAGAAGCGTTGTTCCTCAATTTCCTTGATGTGTTATGAAAATTTTCGGCAAATCTCGCTTACAGGCACGTAACTAAGTCGTTCCGAACGAAGGAAACTTGCGTACATAGCGATCTTAGCTCTGTGTGCCGAGAAGCGTTGTTCCTCAATTTCCTTGATGTGTTATGAAAATTTTCGGCAAATCTCGCTTACAGGCACGTAACTAAGTCGTTCCGAACGAAGGAAACTTGCGTACATAGCGATCTTAGCTCTGTGTGCCGAGAAGCGTTGTTCCTCAATTTCCTTGATGTGTTATGAAAATTTTCGGCAAATCTCACTTACAGGCACGTAACTAAGTCGTTCCGAACGAAGGAAACTTGCGTACATAGCGATCTTAGCTCTGTGTGCCGAGAAGCGTTGTTCCTCAATTTCCTTGATGTGTTATGAAAATTTTCGGCAAATCTCGCTTACAGGCACGTAACTAAGTCGTTCCGAACGAAGGAAACTTGCGTACATAGCGATCTTAGCTCTGTGTGCCGAGAAGCGTTGTTCCTCAATTTCCTTGATGTGTTATGAAAATTTTCGGCAAATCTCACTTACAGGCACGTAACTAAGTCGTTCCGAACGAAGGAAACTTGCGTACATAGCGATCTTAGCTCTGTGTGCCGAGAAGCGTTGTTCCTCAATTTCCTTGATGTGTTATGAAAATTTTCGGCAAATCTCGCTTACAGGCACGTAACTAAGTCGTTCCGAACGAAGGAAACTTGCGTACATAGCGATCTTAGCTCTGTGTGCCGAGAAGCGTTGTTCCTCAATTTCCTTGATGTGTTATGAAAATTTTCGGCAAATCTCACTTACAGGCACGTAACTAAGTCGTTCCGAACGAAGGAAACTTGCGTACATAGCGATCTTAGCTCTGTGTGCCGAGAAGCGTTGTTCCTCAATTTCCTTGATGTGTTATGAAAATTTTCGGCAAATCTCGCTTACAGGCACGTAACTAAGTCGTTCCGAACGAAGGAAACTTGCGTACATAGCGATCTTAGCTCTGTGTGCCGAGAAGCGTTGTTCCTCAATTTCCTTGATGTGTTATGAAAATTTTCGGCAAATCTCACTTACAGGCACGTAACTAAGTCGTTCCGAACGAAGGAAACTTGCGTACATAGCGATCTTAGCTCTGTGTGCCGAGAAGCGTTGTTCCTCAATTTCCTTGATGTGTTATGAAAATTTTCGGCAAATCTCACTTACAGGCACGTAACTAAGTCGTTCCGAACGAAGGAAACTTGCGTACATAGCGATCTTAGCTCTGTGTGCCGAGAAGCGTTGTTCCTCAATTTCCTTGATGTGTTATGAAAATTTTCGGCAAATCTCGCTTACAGGCACGTAACTAAGTCGTTCCGAACGAAGGAAACTTGCGTACATAGCGATCTTAGCTCTGTGAGCCGAGAAGCGTTGTTCCTCAATTTCCTTGATGTGTTATGAAAATTTTCGGCAAATCTCACTTACAGGCACGTAACTAAGTCGTTCCGAACGAAGGAAACTTGCGTACATAGCGATCTTAGCTCTGTGTGCCGAGAAGCGTTGTTCCTCAATTTCCTTGATGTGTTATGAAAATTTTCGGCAAATCTCGCTTACAGGCACGTAACTAAGTCGTTCCGAACGAAGGAAACTTGCGTACATAGCGATCTTAGCTCTGTGTGCCGAGAAGCGTTGTTCCTCAATTTCCTTGATGTGTTATGAAAATTTTCGGCAAATCTCGCTTACAGGCACGTAACTAAGTCGTTCCGAACGAAGGAAACTTGCGTACATAGCGATCTTAGCTCTGTGTGCCGAGAAGCGTTGTTCCTCAATTTCCTTGATGTGTTATGAAAATTTTCGGCAAATCTCACTTACAGGCACGTAACTAAGTCGTTCCGAACGAAGGAAACTTGCGTACATAGCGATCTTAGCTCTGTGTGCCGAGAAGCGTTGTTCCTCAATTTCCTTGATGTGTTATGAAAATTTTCGGCAAATCTCGCTTACAGGCAA
>JAXRKO010001654.1:0-10642 GCA_037039905.1 Formica aserva
ACTGTAAGGAAGGAGGAACAACGCCTCCACACATAGCTAAGATGCGAAGTAAGTTCGCAAGTTTCCTTCGTTCCACGCGAAGTTACGTTCCGTAAGTTATTTGCCGAATTTTTCATAACACATCAAGGAAATTGAGGAACAACTTCTCCAATCACAGAGATAAGATCGCTATGTACGCAAGTTTCCTTCGTTCGGAACGACTTAGTTAGTGTCCAATCGTGAGATTTCCGAAAATTTCATAACACATCAAGGAAATTGAGGAACAACGCTTCTCGGCTCACAGAGATAAGATCGCTATGTACGCAAGTTTCCTTCGTTCGGAACGACTTAGTTACGTGTCCGTAAGTGAGATTTCCGAAAATTTTCATAACACATCAAGGAAATTGAGGAACAACGCTTCTCGGCTCACAGAGATAAGATCGCTATGTACGCAAGTTTCCTTCGTTCGGAACGACTTAGTTACGTGCCTGTAAGTGAGATTTGCCGAAAATTTTCATAACACATCAAGGAAATTGAGGAACAACGCTTCTCGGCTCACAGAGATAAGATCGCTATGTACGCAAGTTTCCTTCGTTCGGAACGACTTAGTTACGTGCCTGTAAGTGAGATTTGCCGAAAATTTTCATAACACATCAAGGAAATTGAGGAACAACGCTTCTCGGCTCACAGAGATAAGATCGCTATGTACGCAAGTTTCCTTCGTTCGGAACGACTTAGTTACGTGCCTGTAAGTGAGATTTGCCGAAAATTTTCATAACACATCAAGGAAATTGAGGAACAACGCTTCTCGGCTCACAGAGATAAGATCGCTATGTACGCAAGTTTCCTTCGTTCGGAACGACTTAGTTACGTGCCTGTAAGTGAGATTTGCCGAAAATTTTCATAACACATCAAGGAAATTGAGGAACAACGCTTCTCGGCTCACAGAGATAAGATCGCTATGTACGCAAGTTTCCTTCGTTCGGAACGACTTAGTTACGTGCCTGTAAGTGAGATTTGCCGAAAATTTTCATAACACATCAAGGAAATTGAGGAACAACGCTTCTCGGCTCACAGAGATAAGATCGCTATGTACGCAAGTTTCCTTCGTTCGGAACGACTTAGTTACGTGCCTGTAAGTGAGATTTGCCGAAAATTTTCATAACACATCAAGGAAATTGAGGAACAACGCTTCTCGGCTCACAGAGATAAGATCGCTATGTACGCAAGTTTCCTTCGTTCGGAACGACTTAGTTACGTGCCTGTAAGTGAGATTTGCCGAAAATTTTCATAACACATCAAGGAAATTGAGGAACAACGCTTCTCGGCTCACAGAGATAAGATCGCTATGTACGCAAGTTTCCTTCGTTCGGAACGACTTAGTTACGTGCCTGTAAGTGAGATTTGCCGAAAATTTTCATAACACATCAAGGAAATTGAGGAACAACGCTTCTCGGCTCACAGAGATAAGATCGCTATGTACGCAAGTTTCCTTCGTTCGGAACGACTTAGTTACGTGCCTGTAAGTGAGATTTGCCGAAAATTTTCATAACACATCAAGGAAATTGAGGAACAACGCTTCTCGGCTCACAGAGATAAGATCGCTATGTACGCAAGTTTCCTTCGTTCGGAACGACTTAGTTACGTGCCTGTAAGTGAGATTTGCCGAAAATTTTCATAACACATCAAGGAAATTGAGGAACAACGCTTCTCGGCTCACAGAGATAAGATCGCTATGTACGCAAGTTTCCTTCGTTCGGAACGACTTAGTTACGTGCCTGTAAGTGAGATTTGCCGAAAATTTTCATAACACATCAAGGAAATTGAGGAACAACGCTTCTCGGCTCACAGAGATAAGATCGCTATGTACGCAAGTTTCCTTCGTTCGGAACGACTTAGTTACGTGCCTGTAAGTGAGATTTGCCGAAAATTTTCATAACACATCAAGGAAATTGAGGAACAACGCTTCTCGGCTCACAGAGATAAGATCGCTATGTACGCAAGTTTCCTTCGTTCGGAACGACTTAGTTACGTGCCTGTAAGTGAGATTTGCCGAAAATTTTCATAACACATCAAGGAAATTGAGGAACAACGCTTCTCGGCTCACAGAGATAAGATCGCTATGTACGCAAGTTTCCTTCGTTCGGAACGACTTAGTTACGTGCCTGTAAGTGAGATTTGCCGAAAATTTTCATAACACATCAAGGAAATTGAGGAACAACGCTTCTCGGCTCACAGAGATAAGATCGCTATGTACGCAAGTTTCCTTCGTTCGGAACGACTTAGTTACGTGCCTGTAAGTGAGATTTGCCGAAAATTTTCATAACACATCAAGGAAATTGAGGAACAACGCTTCTCGGCTCACAGAGATAAGATCGCTATGTACGCAAGTTTCCTTCGTTCGGAACGACTTAGTTACGTGCCTGTAAGTGAGATTTGCCGAAAATTTTCATAACACATCAAGGAAATTGAGGAACAACGCTTCTCGGCTCACAGAGATAAGATCGCTATGTACGCAAGTTTCCTTCGTTCGGAACGACTTAGTTACGTGCCTGTAAGTGAGATTTGCCGAAAATTTTCATAACACATCAAGGAAATTGAGGAACAACGCTTCTCGGCTCACAGAGATAAGATCGCTATGTACGCAAGTTTCCTTCGTTCGGAACGACTTAGTTACGTGCCTGTAAGTGAGATTTGCCGAAAATTTTCATAACACATCAAGGAAATTGAGGAACAACGCTTCTCGGCTCACAGAGATAAGATCGCTATGTACGCAAGTTTCCTTCGTTCGGAACGACTTAGTTACGTGCCTGTAAGTGAGATTTGCCGAAAATTTTCATAACACATCAAGGAAATTGAGGAACAACGCTTCTCGGCTCACAGAGATAAGATCGCTATGTACGCAAGTTTCCTTCGTTCGGAACGACTTAGTTACGTGCCTGTAAGTGAGATTTGCCGAAAATTTTCATAACACATCAAGGAAATTGAGGAACAACGCTTCTCGGCTCACAGAGATAAGATCGCTATGTACGCAAGTTTCCTTCGTTCGGAACGACTTAGTTACGTGCCTGTAAGTGAGATTTGCCGAAAATTTTCATAACACATCAAGGAAATTGAGGAACAACGCTTCTCGGCTCACAGAGATAAGATCGCTATGTACGCAAGTTTCCTTCGTTCGGAACGACTTAGTTACGTGCCTGTAAGTGAGATTTGCCGAAAATTTTCATAACACATCAAGGAAATTGAGGAACAACGCTTCTCGGCTCACAGAGATAAGATCGCTATGTACGCAAGTTTCCTTCGTTCGGAACGACTTAGTTACGTGCCTGTAAGTGAGATTTGCCGAAAATTTTCATAACACATCAAGGAAATTGAGGAACAACGCTTCTCGGCTCACAGAGATAAGATCGCTATGTACGCAAGTTTCCTTCGTTCGGAACGACTTAGTTACGTGCCTGTAAGTGAGATTTGCCGAAAATTTTCATAACACATCAAGGAAATTGAGGAACAACGCTTCTCGGCTCACAGAGATAAGATCGCTATGTACGCAAGTTTCCTTCGTTCGGAACGACTTAGTTACGTGCCTGTAAGTGAGATTTGCCGAAAATTTTCATAACACATCAAGGAAATTGAGGAACAACGCTTCTCGGCTCACAGAGATAAGATCGCTATGTACGCAAGTTTCCTTCGTTCGGAACGACTTAGTTACGTGCCTGTAAGTGAGATTTGCCGAAAATTTTCATAACACATCAAGGAAATTGAGGAACAACGCTTCTCGGCTCACAGAGATAAGATCGCTATGTACGCAAGTTTCCTTCGTTCGGAACGACTTAGTTACGTGCCTGTAAGTGAGATTTGCCGAAAATTTTCATAACACATCAAGGAAATTGAGGAACAACGCTTCTCGGCTCACAGAGATAAGATCGCTATGTACGCAAGTTTCCTTCGTTCGGAACGACTTAGTTACGTGCCTGTAAGTGAGATTTGCCGAAAATTTTCATAACACATCAAGGAAATTGAGGAACAACGCTTCTCGGCTCACAGAGATAAGATCGCTATGTACGCAAGTTTCCTTCGTTCGGAACGACTTAGTTACGTGCCTGTAAGTGAGATTTGCCGAAAATTTTCATAACACATCAAGGAAATTGAGGAACAACGCTTCTCGGCTCACAGAGATAAGATCGCTATGTACGCAAGTTTCCTTCGTTCGGAACGACTTAGTTACGTGCCTGTAAGTGAGATTTGCCGAAAATTTTCATAACACATCAAGGAAATTGAGGAACAACGCTTCTCGGCTCACAGAGATAAGATCGCTATGTACGCAAGTTTCCTTCGTTCGGAACGACTTAGTTACGTGCCTGTAAGTGAGATTTGCCGAAAATTTTCATAACACATCAAGGAAATTGAGGAACAACGCTTCTCGGCTCACAGAGATAAGATCGCTATGTACGCAAGTTTCCTTCGTTCGGAACGACTTAGTTACGTGCCTGTAAGTGAGATTTGCCGAAAATTTTCATAACACATCAAGGAAATTGAGGAACAACGCTTCTCGGCTCACAGAGATAAGATCGCTATGTACGCAAGTTTCCTTCGTTCGGAACGACTTAGTTACGTGCCTGTAAGTGAGATTTGCCGAAAATTTTCATAACACATCAAGGAAATTGAGGAACAACGCTTCTCGGCTCACAGAGATAAGATCGCTATGTACGCAAGTTTCCTTCGTTCGGAACGACTTAGTTACGTGCCTGTAAGTGAGATTTGCCGAAAATTTTCATAACACATCAAGGAAATTGAGGAACAACGCTTCTCGGCTCACAGAGATAAGATCGCTATGTACGCAAGTTTCCTTCGTTCGGAACGACTTAGTTACGTGCCTGTAAGTGAGATTTGCCGAAAATTTTCATAACACATCAAGGAAATTGAGGAACAACGCTTCTCGGCTCACAGAGATAAGATCGCTATGTACGCAAGTTTCCTTCGTTCGGAACGACTTAGTTACGTGCCTGTAAGTGAGATTTGCCGAAAATTTTCATAACACATCAAGGAAATTGAGGAACAACGCTTCTCGGCTCACAGAGATAAGATCGCTATGTACGCAAGTTTCCTTCGTTCGGAACGACTTAGTTACGTGCCTGTAAGTGAGATTTGCCGAAAATTTTCATAACACATCAAGGAAATTGAGGAACAACGCTTCTCGGCTCACAGAGATAAGATCGCTATGTACGCAAGTTTCCTTCGTTCGGAACGACTTAGTTACGTGCCTGTAAGTGAGATTTGCCGAAAATTTTCATAACACATCAAGGAAATTGAGGAACAACGCTTCTCGGCTCACAGAGATAAGATCGCTATGTACGCAAGTTTCCTTCGTTCGGAACGACTTAGTTACGTGCCTGTAAGTGAGATTTGCCGAAAATTTTCATAACACATCAAGGAAATTGAGGAACAACGCTTCTCGGCTCACAGAGATAAGATCGCTATGTACGCAAGTTTCCTTCGTTCGGAACGACTTAGTTACGTGCCTGTAAGTGAGATTTGCCGAAAATTTTCATAACACATCAAGGAAATTGAGGAACAACGCTTCTCGGCTCACAGAGATAAGATCGCTATGTACGCAAGTTTCCTTCGTTCGGAACGACTTAGTTACGTGCCTGTAAGTGAGATTTGCCGAAAATTTTCATAACACATCAAGGAAATTGAGGAACAACGCTTCTCGGCTCACAGAGATAAGATCGCTATGTACGCAAGTTTCCTTCGTTCGGAACGACTTAGTTACGTGCCTGTAAGTGAGATTTGCCGAAAATTTTCATAACACATCAAGGAAATTGAGGAACAACGCTTCTCGGCTCACAGAGATAAGATCGCTATGTACGCAAGTTTCCTTCGTTCGGAACGACTTAGTTACGTGCCTGTAAGTGAGATTTGCCGAAAATTTTCATAACACATCAAGGAAATTGAGGAACAACGCTTCTCGGCTCACAGAGATAAGATCGCTATGTACGCAAGTTTCCTTCGTTCGGAACGACTTAGTTACGTGCCTGTAAGTGAGATTTGCCGAAAATTTTCATAACACATCAAGGAAATTGAGGAACAACGCTTCTCGGCTCACAGAGATAAGATCGCTATGTACGCAAGTTTCCTTCGTTCGGAACGACTTAGTTACGTGCCTGTAAGTGAGATTTGCCGAAAATTTTCATAACACATCAAGGAAATTGAGGAACAACGCTTCTCGGCTCACAGAGATAAGATCGCTATGTACGCAAGTTTCCTTCGTTCGGAACGACTTAGTTACGTGCCTGTAAGTGAGATTTGCCGAAAATTTTCATAACACATCAAGGAAATTGAGGAACAACGCTTCTCGGCTCACAGAGATAAGATCGCTATGTACGCAAGTTTCCTTCGTTCGGAACGACTTAGTTACGTGCCTGTAAGTGAGATTTGCCGAAAATTTTCATAACACATCAAGGAAATTGAGGAACAACGCTTCTCGGCTCACAGAGATAAGATCGCTATGTACGCAAGTTTCCTTCGTTCGGAACGACTTAGTTACGTGCCTGTAAGTGAGATTTGCCGAAAATTTTCATAACACATCAAGGAAATTGAGGAACAACGCTTCTCGGCTCACAGAGATAAGATCGCTATGTACGCAAGTTTCCTTCGTTCGGAACGACTTAGTTACGTGCCTGTAAGTGAGATTTGCCGAAAATTTTCATAACACATCAAGGAAATTGAGGAACAACGCTTCTCGGCTCACAGAGATAAGATCGCTATGTACGCAAGTTTCCTTCGTTCGGAACGACTTAGTTACGTGCCTGTAAGTGAGATTTGCCGAAAATTTTCATAACACATCAAGGAAATTGAGGAACAACGCTTCTCGGCTCACAGAGATAAGATCGCTATGTACGCAAGTTTCCTTCGTTCGGAACGACTTAGTTACGTGCCTGTAAGTGAGATTTGCCGAAAATTTTCATAACACATCAAGGAAATTGAGGAACAACGCTTCTCGGCTCACAGAGATAAGATCGCTATGTACGCAAGTTTCCTTCGTTCGGAACGACTTAGTTACGTGCCTGTAAGTGAGATTTGCCGAAAATTTTCATAACACATCAAGGAAATTGAGGAACAACGCTTCTCGGCTCACAGAGATAAGATCGCTATGTACGCAAGTTTCCTTCGTTCGGAACGACTTAGTTACGTGCCTGTAAGTGAGATTTGCCGAAAATTTTCATAACACATCAAGGAAATTGAGGAACAACGCTTCTCGGCTCACAGAGATAAGATCGCTATGTACGCAAGTTTCCTTCGTTCGGAACGACTTAGTTACGTGCCTGTAAGTGAGATTTGCCGAAAATTTTCATAACACATCAAGGAAATTGAGGAACAACGCTTCTCGGCTCACAGAGATAAGATCGCTATGTACGCAAGTTTCCTTCGTTCGGAACGACTTAGTTACGTGCCTGTAAGTGAGATTTGCCGAAAATTTTCATAACACATCAAGGAAATTGAGGAACAACGCTTCTCGGCTCACAGAGATAAGATCGCTATGTACGCAAGTTTCCTTCGTTCGGAACGACTTAGTTACGTGCCTGTAAGTGAGATTTGCCGAAAATTTTCATAACACATCAAGGAAATTGAGGAACAACGCTTCTCGGCTCACAGAGATAAGATCGCTATGTACGCAAGTTTCCTTCGTTCGGAACGACTTAGTTACGTGCCTGTAAGTGAGATTTGCCGAAAATTTTCATAACACATCAAGGAAATTGAGGAACAACGCTTCTCGGCTCACAGAGATAAGATCGCTATGTACGCAAGTTTCCTTCGTTCGGAACGACTTAGTTACGTGCCTGTAAGTGAGATTTGCCGAAAATTTTCATAACACATCAAGGAAATTGAGGAACAACGCTTCTCGGCTCACAGAGATAAGATCGCTATGTACGCAAGTTTCCTTCGTTCGGAACGACTTAGTTACGTGCCTGTAAGTGAGATTTGCCGAAAATTTTCATAACACATCAAGGAAATTGAGGAACAACGCTTCTCGGCTCACAGAGATAAGATCGCTATGTACGCAAGTTTCCTTCGTTCGGAACGACTTAGTTACGTGCCTGTAAGTGAGATTTGCCGAAAATTTTCATAACACATCAAGGAAATTGAGGAACAACGCTTCTCGGCTCACAGAGATAAGATCGCTATGTACGCAAGTTTCCTTCGTTCGGAACGACTTAGTTACGTGCCTGTAAGTGAGATTTGCCGAAAATTTTCATAACACATCAAGGAAATTGAGGAACAACGCTTCTCGGCTCACAGAGATAAGATCGCTATGTACGCAAGTTTCCTTCGTTCGGAACGACTTAGTTACGTGCCTGTAAGTGAGATTTGCCGAAAATTTTCATAACACATCAAGGAAATTGAGGAACAACGCTTCTCGGCTCACAGAGATAAGATCGCTATGTACGCAAGTTTCCTTCGTTCGGAACGACTTAGTTACGTGCCTGTAAGTGAGATTTGCCGAAAATTTTCATAACACATCAAGGAAATTGAGGAACAACGCTTCTCGGCTCACAGAGATAAGATCGCTATGTACGCAAGTTTCCTTCGTTCGGAACGACTTAGTTACGTGCCTGTAAGTGAGATTTGCCGAAAATTTTCATAACACATCAAGGAAATTGAGGAACAACGCTTCTCGGCTCACAGAGATAAGATCGCTATGTACGCAAGTTTCCTTCGTTCGGAACGACTTAGTTACGTGCCTGTAAGTGAGATTTGCCGAAAATTTTCATAACACATCAAGGAAATTGAGGAACAACGCTTCTCGGCTCACAGAGATAAGATCGCTATGTACGCAAGTTTCCTTCGTTCGGAACGACTTAGTTACGTGCCTGTAAGTGAGATTTGCCGAAAATTTTCATAACACATCAAGGAAATTGAGGAACAACGCTTCTCGGCTCACAGAGATAAGATCGCTATGTACGCAAGTTTCCTTCGTTCGGAACGACTTAGTTACGTGCCTGTAAGTGAGATTTGCCGAAAATTTTCATAACACATCAAGGAAATTGAGGAACAACGCTTCTCGGCTCACAGAGATAAGATCGCTATGTACGCAAGTTTCCTTCGTTCGGAACGACTTAGTTACGTGCCTGTAAGTGAGATTTGCCGAAAATTTTCATAACACATCAAGGAAATTGAGGAACAACGCTTCTCGGCTCACAGAGATAAGATCGCTATGTACGCAAGTTTCCTTCGTTCGGAACGACTTAGTTACGTGCCTGTAAGTGAGATTTGCCGAAAATTTTCATAACACATCAAGGAAATTGAGGAACAACGCTTCTCGGCTCACAGAGATAAGATCGCTATGTACGCAAGTTTCCTTCGTTCGGAACGACTTAGTTACGTGCCTGTAAGTGAGATTTGCCGAAAATTTTCATAACACATCAAGGAAATTGAGGAACAACGCTTCTCGGCTCACAGAGATAAGATCGCTATGTACGCAAGTTTCCTTCGTTCGGAACGACTTAGTTACGTGCCTGTAAGTGAGATTTGCCGAAAATTTTCATAACACATCAAGGAAATTGAGGAACAACGCTTCTCGGCTCACAGAGATAAGATCGCTATGTACGCAAGTTTCCTTCGTTCGGAACGACTTAGTTACGTGCCTGTAAGTGAGATTTGCCGAAAATTTTCATAACACATCAAGGAAATTGAGGAACAACGCTTCTCGGCTCACAGAGATAAGATCGCTATGTACGCAAGTTTCCTTCGTTCGGAACGACTTAGTTACGTGCCTGTAAGTGAGATTTGCCGAAAATTTTCATAACACATCAAGGAAATTGAGGAACAACGCTTCTCGGCTCACAGAGATAAGATCGCTATGTACGCAAGTTTCCTTCGTTCGGAACGACTTAGTTACGTGCCTGTAAGTGAGATTTGCCGAAAATTTTCATAACACATCAAGGAAATTGAGGAACAACGCTTCTCGGCTCACAGAGATAAGATCGCTATGTACGCAAGTTTCCTTCGTTCGGAACGACTTAGTTACGTGCCTGTAAGTGAGATTTGCCGAAAATTTTCATAACACATCAAGGAAATTGAGGAACAACGCTTCTCGGCTCACAGAGATAAGATCGCTATGTACGCAAGTTTCCTTCGTTCGGAACGACTTAGTTACGTGCCTGTAAGTGAGATTTGCCGAAAATTTTCATAACACATCAAGGAAATTGAGGAACAACGCTTCTCGGCTCACAGAGATAAGATCGCTATGTACGCAAGTTTCCTTCGTTCGGAACGACTTAGTTACGTGCCTGTAAGTGAGATTTGCCGAAAATTTTCATAACACATCAAGGAAATTGAGGAACAACGCTTCTCGGCTCACAGAGATAAGATCGCTATGTACGCAAGTTTCCTTCGTTCGGAACGACTTAGTTACGTGCCTGTAAGTGAGATTTGCCGAAAATTTTCATAACACATCAAGGAAATTGAGGAACAACGCTTCTCGGCTCACAGAGATAAGATCGCTATGTACGCAAGTTTCCTTCGTTCGGAACGACTTAGTTACGTGCCTGTAAGTGAGATTTGCCGAAAATTTTCATAACACATCAAGGAAATTGAGGAACAACGCTTCTCGGCTCACAGAGCTAAGATCGCTATGTACGCAAGTTTCCTTCGTTCGGAA
>JAXRKO010001655.1:0-10586 GCA_037039905.1 Formica aserva
AAATTGAGGAACAACGCTTCTCGGCACACAGAGCTAAGATCGCTATGTACGCAAGTTTCCTTCGTTCGGAACGACTTAGTTACGTGCCTGTAAGTGAGATTTGCCGAAAATTTTCATAACACATCAAGGAAATTGAGGAACAACGCTTCTCGGCACACAGAGCTAAGATCGCTATGTACGCAAGTTTCCTTCGTTCGGAACGACTTAGTTACGTGCCTGTAAGCGAGATTTGCCGAAAATTTTCATAACACATCAAGGAAATTGAGGAACAACGCTTCTCGGCACACAGAGCTAAGATCGCTATGTACGCAAGTTTCCTTCGTTCGGAACGACTTAGTTACGTGCCTGTAAGTGAGATATACCGAAAATTTTCATAACACATCAAGGAAATTGAGGAACAACGCTTCTCGGCACACAGAGCTAAGATCGCTATGTACGCAAGTTTCCTTCGTTCGGAACGACTTAGTTACGTGCCTGTAAGTGAGATTTGCCGAAAATTTTCATAACACATCAAGGAAATTGAGGAACAACGCTTCTCGGCACACAGAGCTAAGATCGCTATGTACGCAAGTTTCCTTCGTTCGGAACGACTTAGTTACGTGCCTGTAAGCGAGATTTGCCGAAAATTTTCATAACACATCAAGGAAATTGAGGAACAACGCTTCTCGGCACACAGAGCTAAGATCGCTATGTACGCAAGTTTCCTTCGTTCGGAACGACTTAGTTACGTGCCTGTAAGCGAGATTTGCCGAAAATTTTCATAACACATCAAGGAAATTGAGGAACAACGCTTCTCGGCACACAGAGCTAAGATCGCTATGTACGCAAGTTTCCTTCGTTCGGAACGACTTAGTTACGTGCCTGTAAGCGAGATTTGCCGAAAATTTTCATAACACATCAAGGAAATTGAGGAACAACGCTTCTCGGCACACAGAGCTAAGATCGCTATGTACGCAAGTTTCCTTCGTTCGGAACGACTTAGTTACGTACCTGTAAGTGAGATATACCGAAAGTTTTCATAACACATCAAGGAAATTGAGGAACAACGCTTCTCGGCACACAGAGCTAAGATCGCTATGTACGCAAGTTTCCTTCGTTCGGAACGACTTAGTTACGTGCCTGTAAGCGAGATTTGCCGAAAATTTTCATAACACATCAAGGAAATTGAGGAACAACGCTTCTCGGCACACAGAGCTAAGATCGCTATGTACGCAAGTTTCCTTCGTTCGGAACGACTTAGTTACGTGCCTGTAAGTGAGATTTGCCGAAAGTTTTCATAACACATCAAGGAAATTGAGGAACAACGCTTCTCGGCACACAGAGCTAAGATCGCTATGTACGCAAGTTTCCTTCGTTCGGAACGACTTAGTTACGTGCCTGTAAGCGAGATTTGCCGAAAATTTTCATAACACATCAAGGAAATTGAGGAACAACGCTTCTCGGCACACAGAGCTAAGATCGCTATGTACGCAAGTTTCCTTCGTTCGGAACGACTTAGTTACGTGCCTGTAAGCGAGATTTGCCGAAAATTTTCATAACACATCAAGGAAATTGAGGAACAACGCTTCTCGGCACACAGAGCTAAGATCGCTATGTACGCAAGTTTCCTTCGTTCGGAACGACTTAGTTACGTGCCTGTAAGCGAGATTTGCCGAAAATTTTCATAACACATCAAGGAAATTGAGGAACAACGCTTCTCGGCACACAGAGCTAAGATCGCTATGTACGCAAGTTTCCTTCGTTCGGAACGACTTAGTTACGTGCCTGTAAGCGAGATTTGCCGAAAATTTTCATAACACATCAAGGAAATTGAGGAACAACGCTTCTCGGCACACAGAGCTAAGATCGCTATGTACGCAAGTTTCCTTCGTTCGGAACGACTTAGTTACGTACCTGTAAGTGAGATATACCGAAAGTTTTCATAACACATCAAGGAAATTGAGGAACAACGCTTCTCGGCACACAGAGCTAAGATCGCTATGTACGCAAGTTTCCTTCGTTCGGAACGACTTAGTTACGTGCCTGTAAGCGAGATTTGCCGAAAATTTTCATAACACATCAAGGAAATTGAGGAACAACGCTTCTCGGCACACAGAGCTAAGATCGCTATGTACGCAAGTTTCCTTCGTTCGGAACGACTTAGTTACGTACCTGTAAGTGAGATTTACCGAAAGTTTTCATAACACATCAAGGAAATTGAGGAACAACGCTTCTCGGCACACAGAGCTAAGATCGCTATGTACGCAAGTTTCCTTCGTTCGGAACGACTTAGTTACGTGCCTGTAAGCGAGATTTGCCGAAAATTTTCATAACACATCAAGGAAATTGAGGAACAACGCTTCTCGGCACACAGAGCTAAGATCGCTATGTACGCAAGTTTCCTTCGTTCGGAACGACTTAGTTACGTGCCTGTAAGCGAGATTTGCCGAAAATTTTCATAACACATCAAGGAAATTGAGGAACAACGCTTCTCGGCACACAGAGCTAAGATCGCTATGTACGCAAGTTTCCTTCGTTCGGAACGACTTAGTTACGTGCCTGTAAGCGAGATTTGCCGAAAATTTTCATAACACATCAAGGAAATTGAGGAACAACGCTTCTCGGCACACAGAGCTAAGATCGCTATGTACGCAAGTTTCCTTCGTTCGGAACGACTTAGTTACGTGCCTGTAAGCGAGATTTGCCGAAAATTTTCATAACACATCAAGGAAATTGAGGAACAACGCTTCTCGGCACACAGAGCTAAGATCGCTATGTACGCAAGTTTCCTTCGTTCGGAACGACTTAGTTACGTGCCTGTAAGCGAGATTTGCCGAAAATTTTCATAACACATCAAGACATAGTTACGTACCTGTAAGTGAGTTATACCGAAAGTTTTCATAACACATCAAGGAAATTGAGGAACAACGCTTCTCGGCACACAGAGCTAAGATCGCTATGTACGCAAGTTTCCTTCGTTCGGAACGACTTAGTTACGTGCCTGTAAGCGAGATTTGCCGAAAATTTTCATAACACATCAAGGAAATTGAGGAACAACGCTTCTCGGCACACAGAGCTAAGATCGCTATGTACGCAAGTTTCCTTCGTTCGGAACGACTTAGTTACGTGCCTGTAAGCGAGATTTGCCGAAAATTTTCATAACACATCAAGGAAATTGAGGAACAACGCTTCTCGGCACACAGAGCTAAGATCGCTATGTACGCAAGTTTCCTTCGTTCGGAACGACTTAGTTACGTGCCTGTAAGCGAGATTTGCCGAAAATTTTCATAACACATCAAGGAAATTGAGGAACAACGCTTCTCGGCACACAGAGCTAAGATCGCTATGTACGCAAGTTTCCTTCGTTCGGAACGACTTAGTTACGTACCTGTAAGTGAGATATACCGAAAGTTTTCATAACACATCAAGGAAATTGAGGAACAACGCTTCTCGGCACACAGAGCTAAGATCGCTATGTACGCAAGTTTCCTTCGTTCGGAACGACTTAGTTACGTGCCTGTAAGCGAGATTTGCCGAAAATTTTCATAACACATCAAGGAAATTGAGGAACAACGCTTCTCGGCACACAGAGCTAAGATCGCTATGTACGCAAGTTTCCTTCGTTCGGAACGACTTAGTTACGTGCCTGTAAGTGAGATTTGCCGAAAGTTTTCATAACACATCAAGGAAATTGAGGAACAACGCTTCTCGGCACACAGAGCTAAGATCGCTATGTACGCAAGTTTCCTTCGTTCGGAACGACTTAGTTACGTGCCTGTAAGTGAGATTTGCCGAAAGTTTTCATAACACATCAAGGAAATTGAGGAACAACGCTTCTCGGCACACAGAGCTAAGATCGCTATGTACGCAAGTTTCCTTCGTTCGGAACGACTTAGTTACGTGCCTGTAAGCGAGATTTGCCGAAAATTTTCATAACACATCAAGGAAATTGAGGAACAACGCTTCTCGGCACACAGAGCTAAGATCGCTATGTACGCAAGTTTCCTTCGTTCGGAACGACTTAGTTACGTGCCTGTAAGCGAGATTTGCCGAAAATTTTCATAACACATCAAGGAAATTGAGGAACAACGCTTCTCGGCACACAGAGCTAAGATCGCTATGTACGCAAGTTTCCTTCGTTCGGAACGACTTAGTTACGTGCCTGTAAGCGAGATTTGCCGAAAATTTTCATAACACATCAAGGAAATTGAGGAACAACGCTTCTCGGCACACAGAGCTAAGATCGCTATGTACGCAAGTTTCCTTCGTTCGGAACGACTTAGTTACGTACCTGTAAGTGAGATATACCGAAAGTTTTCATAACACATCAAGGAAATTGAGGAACAACGCTTCTCGGCTCACAGAGCTAAGATCGCTATGTACGCAAGTTTCCTTCGTTCGGAACGACTTAGTTACGTGCCTGTAAGCGAGATTTGCCGAAAATTTTCATAACACATCAAGGAAATTGAGGAACAACGCTTCTCGGCACACAGAGCTAAGATCGCTATGTACGCAAGTTTCCTTCGTTCGGAACGACTTAGTTACGTGCCTGTAAGTGAGATATACCGAAAATTTTCATAACACATCAAGGAAATTGAGGAACAACGCTTCTCGGCACACAGAGCTAAGATCGCTATGTACGCAAGTTTCCTTCGTTCGGAACGACTTAGTTACGTGCCTGTAAGCGAGATTTGCCGAAAATTTTCATAACACATCAAGGAAATTGAGGAACAACGCTTCTCGGCACACAGAGCTAAGATCGCTATGTACGCAAGTTTCCTTCGTTCGGAACGACTTAGTTACGTGCCTGTAAGCGAGATTTGCCGAAAATTTTCATAACACATCAAGGAAATTGAGGAACAACGCTTCTCGGCACACAGAGCTAAGATCGCTATGTACGCAAGTTTCCTTCGTTCGGAACGACTTAGTTACGTGCCTGTAAGCGAGATTTGCCGAAAATTTTCATAACACATCAAGGAAATTGAGGAACAACGCTTCTCGGCACACAGAGCTAAGATCGCTATGTACGCAAGTTTCCTTCGTTCGGAACGACTTAGTTACGTGCCTGTAAGCGAGATTTGCCGAAAATTTTCATAACACATCAAGGAAATTGAGGAACAACGCTTCTCGGCACACAGAGCTAAGATCGCTATGTACGCAAGTTTCCTTCGTTCGGAACGACTTAGTTACGTACCTGTAAGTGAGATATACCGAAAGTTTTCATAACACATCAAGGAAATTGAGGAACAACGCTTCTCGGCACACAGAGCTAAGATCGCTATGTACGCAAGTTTCCTTCGTTCGGAACGACTTAGTTACGTGCCTGTAAGCGAGATTTGCCGAAAATTTTCATAACACATCAAGGAAATTGAGGAACAACGCTTCTCGGCACACAGAGCTAAGATCGCTATGTACGCAAGTTTCCTTCGTTCGGAACGACTTAGTTACGTACCTGTAAGTGAGATATACCGAAAGTTTTCATAACACATCAAGGAAATTGAGGAACAACGCTTCTCGGCACACAGAGCTAAGATCGCTATGTACGCAAGTTTCCTTCGTTCGGAACGACTTAGTTACGTGCCTGTAAGCGAGATTTGCCGAAAATTTTCATAACACATCAAGGAAATTGAGGAACAACGCTTCTCGGCACACAGAGCTAAGATCGCTATGTACGCAAGTTTCCTTCGTTCGGAACGACTTAGTTACGTGCCTGTAAGCGAGATTTGCCGAAAATTTTCATAACACATCAAGGAAATTGAGGAACAACGCTTCTCGGCACACAGAGCTAAGATCGCTATGTACGCAAGTTTCCTTCGTTCGGAACGACTTAGTTACGTGCCTGTAAGCGAGATTTGCCGAAAATTTTCATAACACATCAAGGAAATTGAGGAACAACGCTTCTCGGCACACAGAGCTAAGATCGCTATGTACGCAAGTTTCCTTCGTTCGGAACGACTTAGTTACGTGCCTGTAAGCGAGATTTGCCGAAAATTTTCATAACACATCAAGGAAATTGAGGAACAACGCTTCTCGGCACACAGAGCTAAGATCGCTATGTACGCAAGTTTCCTTCGTTCGGAACGACTTAGTTACGTGCCTGTAAGCGAGATTTGCCGAAAATTTTCATAACACATCAAGACTTAGTTACGTACCTGTAAGTGAGTTATACCGAAAGTTTTCATAACACATCAAGGAAATTGAGGAACAACGCTTCTCGGCACACAGAGCTAAGATCGCTATGTACGCAAGTTTCCTTCGTTCGGAACGACTTAGTTACGTGCCTGTAAGCGAGATTTGCCGAAAATTTTCATAACACATCAAGGAAATTGAGGAACAACGCTTCTCGGCACACAGAGCTAAGATCGCTATGTACGCAAGTTTCCTTCGTTCGGAACGACTTAGTTACGTGCCTGTAAGCGAGATTTGCCGAAAATTTTCATAACACATCAAGGAAATTGAGGAACAACGCTTCTCGGCACACAGAGCTAAGATCGCTATGTACGCAAGTTTCCTTCGTTCGGAACGACTTAGTTACGTGCCTGTAAGCGAGATTTGCCGAAAATTTTCATAACACATCAAGGAAATTGAGGAACAACGCTTCTCGGCACACAGAGCTAAGATCGCTATGTACGCAAGTTTCCTTCGTTCGGAACGACTTAGTTACGTGCCTGTAAGCGAGATTTGCCGAAAATTTTCATAACACATCAAGGAAATTGAGGAACAACGCTTCTCGGCACACAGAGCTAAGATCGCTATGTACGCAAGTTTCCTTCGTTCGGAACGACTTAGTTACGTACCTGTAAGTGAGATATGCCGAAAGTTTTCATAACACATCAAGGAAATTGAGGAACAACGCTTCTCGGCACACAGAGCTAAGATCGCTATGTACGCAAGTTTCCTTCGTTCGGAACGACTTAGTTACGTGCCTGTAAGCGAGATTTGCCGAAAATTTTCATAACACATCAAGGAAATTGAGGAACAACGCTTCTCGGCACACAGAGCTAAGATCGCTATGTACGCAAGTTTCCTTCGTTCGGAACGACTTAGTTACGTACCTGTAAGTGAGATATACCGAAAGTTTTCATAACACATCAAGGAAATTGAGGAACAACGCTTCTCGGCACACAGAGCTAAGATCGCTATGTACGCAAGTTTCCTTCGTTCGGAACGACTTAGTTACGTGCCTGTAAGCGAGATTTGCCGAAAATTTTCATAACACATCAAGGAAATTGAGGAACAACGCTTCTCGGCACACAGAGCTAAGATCGCTATGTACGCAAGTTTCCTTCGTTCGGAACGACTTAGTTACGTGCCTGTAAGCGAGATTTGCCGAAAATTTTCATAACACATCAAGGAAATTGAGGAACAACGCTTCTCGGCACACAGAGCTAAGATCGCTATGTACGCAAGTTTCCTTCGTTCGGAACGACTTAGTTACGTGCCTGTAAGCGAGATTTGCCGAAAATTTTCATAACACATCAAGGAAATTGAGGAACAACGCTTCTCGGCACACAGAGCTAAGATCGCTATGTACGCAAGTTTCCTTCGTTCGGAACGACTTAGTTACGTACCTGTAAGTGAGATATACCGAAAGTTTTCATAACACATCAAGGAAATTGAGGAACAACGCTTCTCGGCACACAGAGCTAAGATCGCTATGTACGCAAGTTTCCTTCGTTCGGAACGACTTAGTTACGTGCCTGTAAGCGAGATTTGCCGAAAATTTTCATAACACATCAAGGAAATTGAGGAACAACGCTTCTCGGCACACAGAGCTAAGATCGCTATGTACGCAAGTTTCCTTCGTTCGGAACGACTTAGTTACGTACCTGTAAGTGAGATATACCGAAAGTTTTCATAACACATCAAGGAAATTGAGGAACAACGCTTCTCGGCACACAGAGCTAAGATCGCTATGTACGCAAGTTTCCTTCGTTCGGAACGACTTAGTTACGTGCCTGTAAGCGAGATTTGCCGAAAATTTTCATAACACATCAAGGAAATTGAGGAACAACGCTTCTCGGCACACAGAGCTAAGATCGCTATGTACGCAAGTTTCCTTCGTTCGGAACGACTTAGTTACGTGCCTGTAAGTGAGATATACCGAAAGTTTTCATAACACATCAAGGAAATTGAGGAACAACGCTTCTCGGCACACAGAGCTAAGATCGCTATGTACGCAAGTTTCCTTCGTTCGGAACGACTTAGTTACGTGCCTGTAAGCGAGATTTGCCGAAAATTTTCATAACACATCAAGGAAATTGAGGAACAACGCTTCTCGGCACACAGAGCTAAGATCGCTATGTACGCAAGTTTCCTTCGTTCGGAACGACTTAGTTACGTGCCTGTAAGTGAGATTTACCGAAAATTTTCATAACACATCAAGGAAATTGAGGAACAACGCTTCTCGGCACACAGAGCTAAGATCGCTATGTACGCAAGTTTCCTTCGTTCGGAACGACTTAGTTACGTGCCTGTAAGCGAGATTTGCCGAAAATTTTCATAACACATCAAGGAAATTGAGGAACAACGCTTCTCGGCACACAGAGCTAAGATCGCTATGTACGCAAGTTTCCTTCGTTCGGAACGACTTAGTTACGTACCTGTAAGTGAGATATACCGAAAATTTTCATAACACATCAAGGAAATTGAGGAACAACGCTTCTCGGCACACAGAGCTAAGATCGCTATGTACGCAAGTTTCCTTCGTTCGGAACGACTTAGTTACGTGCCTGTAAGCGAGATTTGCCGAAAATTTTCATAACACATCAAGGAAATTGAGGAACAACGCTTCTCGGCACACAGAGCTAAGATCGCTATGTACGCAAGTTTCCTTCGTTCGGAACGACTTAGTTACGTGCCTGTAAGCGAGATTTGCCGAAAATTTTCATAACACATCAAGGAAATTGAGGAACAACGCTTCTCGGCACACAGAGCTAAGATCGCTATGTACGCAAGTTTCCTTCGTTCGGAACGACTTAGTTACGTGCCTGTAAGCGAGATTTGCCGAAAATTTTCATAACACATCAAGGAAATTGAGGAACAACGCTTCTCGGCACACAGAGCTAAGATCGCTATGTACGCAAGTTTCCTTCGTTCGGAACGACTTAGTTACGTGCCTGTAAGCGAGATTTGCCGAAAATTTTCATAACACATCAAGGAAATTGAGGAACAACGCTTCTCGGCACACAGAGCTAAGATCGCTATGTACGCAAGTTTCCTTCGTTCGGAACGACTTAGTTACGTGCCTGTAAGCGAGATTTGCCGAAAATTTTCATAACACATCAAGGAAATTGAGGAACAACGCTTCTCGGCACACAGAGCTAAGATCGCTATGTACGCAAGTTTCCTTCGTTCGGAACGACTTAGTTACGTGCCTGTAAGTGAGATTTGCCGAAAATTTTCATAACACATCAAGGAAATTGAGGAACAACGCTTCTCGGCACACAGAGCTAAGATCGCTATGTACGCAAGTTTCCTTCGTTCGGAACGACTTAGTTACGTGCCTGTAAGCGAGATTTGCCGAAAATTTTCATAACACATCAAGGAAATTGAGGAACAACGCTTCTCGGCACACAGAGCTAAGATCGCTATGTACGCAAGTTTCCTTCGTTCGGAACGACTTAGTTACGTGCCTGTAAGCGAGATTTGCCGAAAATTTTCATAACACATCAAGGAAATTGAGGAACAACGCTTCTCGGCACACAGAGCTAAGATCGCTATGTACGCAAGTTTCCTTCGTTCGGAACGACTTAGTTACGTGCCTGTAAGCGAGATTTGCCGAAAGTTTTCATAACACATCAAGGAAATTGAGGAACAACGCTTCTCGGCACACAGAGCTAAGATCGCTATGTACGCAAGTTTCCTTCGTTCGGAACGACTTAGTTACGTGCCTGTAAGCGAGATTTGCCGAAAATTTTCATAACACATCAAGGAAATTGAGGAACAACGCTTCTCGGCACACAGAGCTAAGATCGCTATGTACGCAAGTTTCCTTCGTTCGGAACGACTTAGTTACGTGCCTGTAAGCGAGATTTGCCGAAAATTTTCATAACACATCAAGGAAATTGAGGAACAACGCTTCTCGGCACACAGAGCTAAGATCGCTATGTACGCAAGTTTCCTTCGTTCGGAACGACTTAGTTACGTGCCTGTAAGTGAGATTTGCCGAAAATTTTCATAACACATCAAGGAAATTGAGGAACAACGCTTCTCGGCACACAGAGCTAAGATCGCTATGTACGCAAGTTTCCTTCGTTCGGAACGACTTAGTTACGTGCCTGTAAGCGAGATTTGCCGAAAATTTTCATAACACATCAAGGAAATTGAGGAACAACGCTTCTCGGCACACAGAGCTAAGATCGCTATGTACGCAAGTTTCCTTCGTTCGGAACGACTTAGTTACGTGCCTGTAAGTGAGATTTGCCGAAAATTTTCATAACACATCAAGGAAATTGAGGAACAACGCTTCTCGGCACACAGAGCTAAGATCGCTATGTACGCAAGTTTCCTTCGTTCGGAACGACTTAGTTACGTGCCTGTAAGTGAGATTTGCCGAAAATTTTCATAACACATCAAGGAAATTGAGGAACAACGCTTCTCGGCAC
>JAXRKO010001656.1:0-10579 GCA_037039905.1 Formica aserva
AAATCCTTAACGCAGGCGCTTCAATCCTTAGTGCAAACGCTACCATTCTTAGCGCAGCAGCTTGCATTGTTAGTGCATAAGCTAGCGTACTTAAAGCAGAGGCTATGGTCCCATAATCATCCCATTTGCATCCAAGTAGCACTGCGTGGGCTGAGGCTAGGAGCCAATAGAATTCGATATAGCTTACAGAGTGAACACAGCTACGTGCAGAATACTCACGCTTTAGGAGGTGGGTAGGCAAACTGTGAGACTTGGGTGAGACTTTACTACACGGAGCTCAGCCGGTGCACAGTGTGCCGCGCGTCCCCACTGGACAATGGGGGTTTCTGAGACATCCGCTGTCCGTGAGGGAAGGGTTACGCATACGTTCAGAGGGCACTGTGTATAAGCCTGCCGTGTACTCAAGCCCCTTGTGTGAGTGATCAAAGGTGTCTAAGGCTAGTGCGCTGGTGAGGCACGCATGACCACATGGAACAACGTTGGCTTGGTACTCCAATGTGCTCTATGCAGGAGGCGTAGATAGTTGGCCTCGTTTTGGTGGGGCTTCAGGCTACTTTAATGTGATACTTACAGGCGCAGTACAAGCTACCGTTCGATCTCGCAAGCAAGTTGTCCGTAACATAAAGTGCGGAACGATACCAGCACAACAGAACGGATGGCATTCGTTACACGTAACTTTTCTCTATGCGATGAAATATCACTTTTCTGATGCATTCACAGGTATACGTTGTACGTTGGGTATAAGCTAATGAGATTCCAACCAATTCGCCTCCATACGAACAACACAGGTCAAATCTGATCGAGGTAAACAGGATAGCTCCCGGGCGTAATGATATAATCGCCAATGAGGCATGTGATGCATGTTGGATTGCAGCCTTGCAATTTCCTTTCAATGGATTTGTTAAACGGCAAACTGTATTACTTTCCTCCCTGTTCTGCTAGTACGCAGACATGTAATATTTTGTTGCCAAAGGATTCGATTACAAGCAGCTGGTCTCGTGAAATGTGGGGTTATTATCAACCAGTGAACTCTACGACAGTGGTCAACATTTTTATTACCGTCGACTGCAGTAAACCCCGCATCACACAGTTAGGTTGTCAAAAATGACAATCTGCGTGTAATGCACTATGATTTTAATTCAAAACCGCGGCAAAGTTGTTTCCAACGAAGGTACTATCAAGAACGCCGCCATTTGCAATCTCCAGCAGTTGAACAATGAACAATTTTTTCTCACAGGATAAAAGCAAGTGTTTGACACGTCCCGTCGTATGGTATGAGTGAATACGATGAAATCGAAATAGAGTCAAACCTGGCCAGAGTGACCACGCAAGAGACCGGCAAAAAGTGAACGGACAGGCTTATGCATAGGCGTCACTACTCATGATCGACTTCACATGCATAAATCTTTCAAACCACGAACTAGCGCTGTAAACCAACTGCTTATACGAGCAGTTTTAGCTTCTACTTAAGGCAATAACAGTAGTACTGTGTAATGTGGGATATATGAGTAATAATAATGCGATAATCTCACCGGTTGTGAGCCAACAGTTGAAAACCTGGCCTCCAATCGTCGAAATCCACAACGTTTAAAATATCATACACATACTTCTATTGTCATAAGTGCTTTCCCCAGATGAAAAATATCAAATACGGTGGTCTGTTGCTTGGCAACTTGAATGTAAAATGCATTTTGTTCTTCCCTCATGTTCAGGAAAAGTACAAGAATGTCACTGTGTCCGCTAATTATTGCGTAGGAGCGAAAACATCTACAGCACCCTGTGCGTCTGTGAATGTATACGTTTTCAGAACGCTGGTTAAATTATGCTGCTGCTCGCAATCTGCTTCACCATGCACATCCTCAGCTGCTAACATTGATGTGGTTGGCAGGTCCCAGTTTATTTCTGTTGTGTTACAGGATTGGAAATTAGAATCAACCATAAGGCTGTCAGCCAGTTGGCATCCAAACCAGTCGTTTACGAGAGTATCCAAAGCAATAGAGTTTGAAGGAGGCACAATTTGCTCATATGTCTCAGGTCAAGTTTGCATTGCTCTCTCAGAATCTATTTCTGCAGGACAAGGAAACCCCACATTACAGAAACACCGACCTTGTTGAGTTCTCCACCTCCTTCCATGTGGTAGCTACGTAGAACGCGACGTCTAATAAACTTACCACTTTCATGAAATCAGTTCCGGACATATCCTTGTCGGATTCCCTGATCGTTATAAGATGGAGAAGCCGTTAATCCATAAACTTCGATTTGAGCGCCTTACTGACACGCTGGTCGAAGGATTGAACTAACGCAGTGGTATTTGCTGGCTGAAACTGCAATATGCTAGTAAGTAGCTAGAATTAGGAAAGAGAGGGCATTTGTCAACAGAAGGTATGATGTTGCGCTTTTTACTTTATAGTGCTGTTAAAGCTTTGAAGCCCATGATCGAAAATAGGTGCAGTAATCCATGCTTTTTAGTACCCTAGTATACTACCGGTAGCTTTTCATGTTGATATTTGTAAAAATTCAAGTGTTAGTTGATTTCCAAACCACTTAGTCGCTTCGCGCTCCCCCAACATGTTATTGCACAGCATAACTGTGACACGCGCCTTGCTCCTTTTTCCACCTGCGCATTTCTCTCTTTTGACACAAAGCTTTTATCGGAAGTCGTTTTGAATAGCAAAGCAGTTTCATCTGAATTAAAAATGTGTCGCCAGAACCAATTTCGGGCAATTTTGTCACCCAGTCTGGTGCACCACACATATCTAATTCACAGCGTTCGCCCGATTGCTTACCAAACACAAGGTGGACTACTGATGAAAGCCTGCAGTCAACTGTTTGACGCTGTAAAGTCTGGCTTTTGCAATTGTTTTGCAAGGTGTAATGCTCGTTCTTAAATCGCGGGTCCAGATAATGGAACTTTTCTGCCAGTACTGACTGGCACTATTTCCAGCAAAGTGCGTTTATGTTTTCATTACCAGTTTTGCTATCATTCTTAATTTTCGGTCTTCATGCGTTGTTCGCAGTCATTCAAAACGCCTTTCCTTTTTAATATTACGTGGATTTGTGTCCTTCCTACTCTGCAATGTTACGCCATTGTTCGCGGACTTTTTCCTTCCTAACTTCGTCGAATCACTGATACCATTTAGTTAAGTGTTAATCCCTTTTGGTTTTGCTGTCATGGAATCAGTCATTTTGTCCTTCGTAATAATTCCCAAACTGTACTATATAAACGAACACGAATAAGGGCGTAAATCAACAGTACCCGCTCAGTGCTGACAATCCACTGGTTAGGTCACACAGTAAAAAAATACGCACATAAAGTGATAGTCATAGTATTCGACTGTATAACAGTATCACAAAGCCCCGAGTGCGCGAGTGGAGTTCCACTGTTAGTTTATTGTGTAACGGCACTATCAGATTGGTTCATTGCGCAGTCTATAGCAGCTTACGTGCAGTAGTTACGTAGGGTGAAAAACCGGGGGTGATGTGTCACTGGACAATTCTGGTGTGATGGCAGTGGGAGCACTGGGGAGGGGGTGAGTAAACCAGTGGTATTGAGGGAGTTTCGCAACGTGAAATGGTCAATTGCGACAGCGGGGGTATTGACAAGCCTGTGAGGAACCGAATAATGCTACATAGAATGCGGGAAGCTGGGCGATACTGGTGTGCTTTCTGGGGCAAATATGACACATTGAAACGAAGTCTAGGCTATCTGTGTGATACCAGGGCAGACTTTCATGATTCCTCTACTCGCAATCTCGGCCAGTGGTGCTAGTGGTGGTCACCTTGAGCAGGAGCTGGAAAGTCTGAAGACGACCAAAGGGTTGTCGCGGTTGTGTTAGACTGGTGGACGCCATTGATAGGTAAAGACCAACGAGAATGTATACCAAAATCGTAGGGGGTTTTTAACTGGTCGCCATGGGAAGGTGTTCGCCATAGACAGGTGGTCGCCATGACAGGTTGGACTATGTGTGTGGGTCATGTACCGAGCGTTTACCGAGAAGAATACTTGGATAAATAACATCGGTGTAAAATAAAATATGGAGTGTAATCGTTCCGAAATACACTGGGATGCAGTTGTCGCTGATATAACGCGTGTGAAAAGTACAATATGGTCGCTCACTTGGGTTCACTTGATACATAAACCCTGTACAAAAGCATGCTAGGCGTATTCCACAATAGAGTAGTTTAGGTACCAAAGTGATGGGAGCTAAGAGCATCATCCAATGGTTATTTGAAAACGCCCAACGTAGGGGATACAATTGAGTCCGCGAGTGCGTTTCAACGCTGGCAACCACGAACGGAATAGTAATTGTCTCGACACTGTAGACGGCTATATTGTTACTTCAATTTCAAGCAGTTACCCTTGAGCTACGTGTTGTGGCTAAGCTACAGTAAGTGGCGGTTGGGATTACTCAATATTTGGTACGCTAACATGGGATTACCGTGCAGCGTTCGGTAGCGTCCACCGTCCGGATTAATGGTGCTGACCTCAATATCCTATTCAACCGTTTGTAAAGACTTTTTGCGATCCTGCTGTTTGCTCGCGATTTGTTGAGTATGACCATAAGTCAGGAACACTTATAAAAGAATTATGAAAAACAGTCGGGAAGAATGAGAAAGCATCAAGCTGGTTGGCAAGTCAGTATAAGTCGTCGTTCAGTAAATCGGACGCAATTACCAATGATCCTCTCCAGTAATGTTCGAACATTACTAAGGAAAATCGTTGATATTTCCACAATCTTGCATCGAAGTGAATATACAAATGTCGCCCTTTTGATGCTACCGGAAAGGTGGTAACATGCTGAAGTAGAAAACTATGTTATTCAACTTACTGCCTATCGTTCCATCAGATCGCTCGATCAGGATTACCTCAGAATCGTGGAGGCTGCGTAGTTACTTAAATCAACCAACGCTGGTGCAATGCTGCAGTCCTACAGTTTGCGTACATAACAACCACTGTTTGCTGTCATTTGGTTGAATTCAAGCCACGGGTTCTATGCGGTTTTAGTTCTGTTGTCGTCGGAATTATATACATCTCGCCTGACACGCCGGTGTCCCAGCTAAACCAATTTGCGGATGAGTTGTCCACGGTGTTATTACCGAAACTCGAACGCTCAATCTGTGTAATTGCTGGGGGTTTCAATAAATGTGATACCAATCTTATGCAAGCACTTTAACTTACAAACATATTAACTTTCCCAACTAGACTGGAGGCAAAATTAGATCTTGTCTTCACAAACCTAGCTCGGCTGAGTTCGATGCAAAAAAGGGCTCTACTTGGCAACTCTGACCATTGCGTCATAAACGGATGACCTATTATTTACAGTAAGACAAACTCCGTTTCTTTGGCTCCTATACCATTCAAAACCATCAGGCGGCGAAATGGTTGTATGTCCAACGTCGCGAGGCTTCAATCAATGTTGTCCTCCACTAATTTTACTGTTTTCAACAGCAGCAATTTGTCCGTTCAGTATGAGCATCTGAACGATTAACTCCATTTCTGCTTCTATCGTGCCGTTCCTCGGTGAATTAGAAATCCGTAGACTATGGGAAGATTCCGTCGCTCCGAAACAGTTTATTTGCATCTGATACACTGATAGCGTTCAACAGTACTGGACAAATACACTCCTGAGACCTCCTATGAAGTCCTCTCAAAGTTAAGTTAACCTGTTTTACTGTTCAGGCCTTTGCTACTTGCGCTACGCAGTGTTTAAGTTGCATCTATTGAGGGACTTATAGACAGTTGGCTTGTTGCGAGCTGATTAGCTGCAGGTACATGTTGCGTGTTATTATACTGTGTCACACGTGCAGGCGACTCGTAAGTGTTAGTGCAGCTCAACCGACCAGACCGCTCACTTTTGTGCAGCACACCTGCCAATGGCTCCGTAATATGGAACGAAAAATTATTCACCTACAAATCGATTCTGGTTTTGATTATAACCAATGAATTGGAACTATTTGGCCTGTTGAAGCTCAGTGTATCCCGTAATTCACTCAAAGAGAGATCGTTTTGAACGTCTGGCAAACCGACACTTAGACCATCACATAACTCACAACTGTGCGTCGCGTTTGGGTACATGCAGCCTTACAACATGCAACGAGTGAGAAAGTCCGCTAGTCCGTGAATATGGGACTGCGAAAGTGGCCTTACCATACACACACTCCGACGCGTTTATGCTGCGTGGACCGTGTTATAATGTCTCACTAATCACGTGTTAACATCTTTCGGGCGTCGAACTACGAAACAAGCGGTTGACGTGTGGATCTATCGCACGGGTCCCGGTCAAGTCAGGCCTGAAAACGTTGTCAGTTGAACACCGGACGCTGGGTGGACGGCTGTAGTGCGCAGATCTGAGTGGGCCTACAAAAATGGTGAGTCATGCTGTATGGGGCTTCACACTTGTACAACCACCCGTAATTGATGGGGCAGCGGAGACGTAATGCACCCTGGGCCTGACATGTCTGGCTTGAAAATGTTGCAATTGTTCTCATAGGCGCTGACCAGGACGCCGAATCAGCAGACATCAACGGAACATTGAGTGCGGAGTAGAAGCCTACAGCTTGTGCGGTGGTCTGTGTTAGACTTATAAAAGTGAACGCCATCTGGTCAGCCAGCTTGTCGCTTCCGTTGCGGTCTGCTGATTCGGCGTTCTGGTCAGCACCTAACGTTAGCCGCGCATAAGAACGTTTGCAACACTTTCAGGCCAGGCCTGTCAGGCCCCTTTCTTGGTTTCACCCATCTCAGCCGCATTACCTTTGCCTAGGTCAGCGCTGACCAGGGTGCATTCCGTCTCCTCTGCACCATCAGTTATGGGTGGTTGTTCAAATGTGAAGCCCATACAGCATGACTCACCAGTTTTGGAGACACAGATCTGTGCTAGGACCGAATAGTCGCCACGGCCCATTGAAGATGGGTTTGCTACTGACTCAACCATCAACTCTGCATTATTCAGGATTAAGTTCAGGAATGATGGCTTGTTTGAACCGCGGTGTCAGGTTGGTCGGTGCAGGTGTTTGTACAAAACTGACATGTCCATGAATTAAAATAGCCTCCATTTAAAGGATGGCCCGTTAGCAGACACTGATGCTATTCAAGGTAAATCGAGGTTGCCCATTATAAGTTTGTGAGAGTATTTTTGGAAACAGCATAGCAAAGAGCTTTTAGCAGAATGTTATCGCTGTATGCTTACGAGTTCGGTGGCTTGTAGATAAATTCTAAGAGGAAAGCATCACGTGTTTGCTTTTGTGATCCAACGTCTCGACGTGCTATGTGTAGTCGGCAAAATAGTGCGTCGGGAATAATAAAGGAATGCTTGGTAAGGGCCACACATTTCAAGTAATCACGATAGTAGAGAGCAACACCGCCACCGCGAGATGGATGATCATTCCGCATGACTGACAAATTACTAGGTTCAATCTCCGGATTAAGTATATCGCTTGAAAGCCAAGTTTCAGTAACTGCTATGTGGTCCTAAGTTGATGTTTCGTGTCGATGGCGCAGTTCCGGGTGTTTAGAATACAACCCCTGGGCGTTGGTGTAGCAGCATTGCTCTTTTTGACGTATTAGGAGCTCGGTTCGCTGGGTACAGGCGAGCAGTACAACCAATGAAGGAGAATACAAGTAGCCACGAATATAGAGATTAAATATCGCGGTACTGAAAGCATCTTAAGCCAAAAGGCATAAAATGACAGACTTCTTACCTTGCGAAAAGTTTCGTCGACGTGTAAAGACCACGTTAATCTTTTGGGTAAAAATACACCAAGATACCTGACGGTGAGTGAACTAGGTGTGACGCATTCGTTAACAACAATTGGGCTCAATGCACTGGGCAAAATTTGACGTTTGTAAGTACGGAAAAGAGAGAAGGTGAATTCTCGGCACTTTGAAGCGTAGAGGATCGGGTAGATGACCACGGTTCAAGCTCGTCTATCCCGTTTTACAGCGCCGAGAATGACTCGTTGGTGGGAAAGACGCTACCTAAACCAACGTCGTCGGCGTGTTTACATAAAATAATACCTGATGGAATAGCTTGTCTCTCGATGTACAAAGAAAACAAAAATGGAGAGAGGATTGCCTTATGTAATAGATCCCAATGGTTACCAATTGTGGAGGACTTATTGCCTTTCAATTGGGTGCATTGCGAACGATTTGTCAGATTATTTTCAATCAGGTGGCACACCTCAGATTGGACGCCGTTTGAGAATAATAGGTTAAGAAGCTGTACCCTGTCGACACTCCAAAACGCGTTCGCGTAATCCAGAAAAAAGCAGACGTACTGCCTAACAGTTAGCATCCAACGCATATGCTATTGAGCGAACGAGATAAACAACTGCATCCAGAGTGGAGCGTTTGGTTTTATAATCAAATTGATAGATATCATTAGCTGGAGAGCTTGTAGAAATCATAGGAATAAACAGTCGTACTAAAACTTTCAACACGACAGAGGTAGAAGCTGAGCTCCCTTTTTTGGACGGGCGTTATCCTGACGGGTCTCCAAAGATCAGAAATAGTGCCACTGTGTAGGTAACAATTAAACAGTTGTGTTAAAGGTAACGTGAGGGATTCAGCGCACTCCTTTAAAACAATTGGTGATACAGCATCAGGTCCTCCGGCCTCCCTCACATTCAGCTTCTTGAGTTCCTGGTAAACGTCGTGGTGTTGGAATGCAACTGTGGGACCAGTAGCGGATGGTGAGATCGGACAAAATGAAGACAAAGGGCGGGCTTTTCGCGGGGCAGATCGGAATTCAGAGTTGAGTTTATCGGCATCTACAGTCCCAAGCTGTTTACTAGAGTCTTTACCACACAGTTGTTTGAAAAGCTACCACAGGTCACGGAGTTGTTGTTGTTGTTGTTGTTGTTGTTTGTTTTTTTTGTACGGCAATTCAGATGTCTAATATCAGTTTTAATGCTGAGGGACGGAATTCGACACGATCTGACGGTTTAAAATTATATGTACGTTCTTTCTTCCTTCTAAGCTGTTTCAGTAATGGAGAGGAAAATCGGTCTGCCAATTAAATTAGTGGTTTCAAGTGGGCAGCAAAGGTCGAAGCAGAAATGGAGTTAATCGTTCAGATGCTCATACTGAACGGACAAATTGTTGTTGTTGAAAACAGTAAAATTAGTGGAGGACAACATTGATTGAAGCCTCGCGACGTTGGACATACAACCATTTCGCCGCCTGATGGTTTTGAATGGTATAGGAGCCAAAGAAACCGAGTTTGTCTTACTATAAATAATAGGTCATCCGTTTATGACGCAATGGTCAGAGTTGCCAAGTAGAGCCCTTTTTTGCGTCGAACACAGCCGAGCTAGGTTTGTGAAGACAAGATCTAATTTTGCCTCCAGTCTAGTTGGAAAAGTTGCTATGTTCATAAGTTGAAGTGCTTGCGTAAGATTGGTATCCCATTTATTGAAAACCCCCAGCAATTACACAGATTGAACGTTCGAGTTTCGGTAATAACACCGTGGACAACTCATCCGCAAATTGGTTTAGCTGGGACACCGATGTGTCAGGCGAGATGTATATAATTCCGACGACAACAGAACTAAAACCGCATAGAACCCGTGGCTTGAATTCAATCAAATGACAGCAAACAGTGGTTGTTATGTACGCAAACTGTAGGACTGCAGCATTGCACCAGCGTTGGTTGATTTAAGTAACTACGCAGCCTCCACGATTCTGAGGTAATCCTGATCGAGCGATCTGATGGAACGATAGTCAGTAAGTTGAATAACATAGTTTTCTACTTCAGCATGTTACCACCTTTCCGGTAGCATCAAAAGGGCGACATTTGTATATCCACTTCGATGCAAGATTGTGGAAATATCAACGATTTTCCTTAGTAATGTTCGAACATTACTGGAGAGGATCATTGGTAATTGCGTCGGATTTACTGAACGACGACTTATACTGACTTGCCAACCAGCTTGATGCTTTCTCATTCTTCCCGACTGTTTCTTCCTAATTCTTTTATAAGTGTTCCTGACTTATGGTCATACTCAACAAATCGCGAGCAAACAGCAGGATCGCAAAAAGTCTTTACAAACGGTTGAATAGGATATTGAGGTCAGCACCATTAATCCGGACGGTGGACGCTACCGAACGCTGCACGGTAATCCCATGTTAGCGTACCAAATATTGAGTAATCCCAACCGCCACTTACTGTAGCTTAGCCACAACACGTAGCTCAAGGGTAACTGCTTGAAATTGAAGTAACAATATAGCCGTCTACAGTGTCGAGACAATTACTATTCCGTTCGTGGTTGCCAGCGTTGAAACGCACTCGCGGACTCAATTGTATCCCCTACGTTGGGCGTTTTCAAATAACCATTGGATGATGCTCTTAGCTCCCATCACTTTGGTACCTTAACTACTCTATTGTGGAATACGCCTAGCATGCTTTTGTACAGGGTTTATGTATCAAGTGAATCCAAGTGAGCGACCATACTGTACTTTTCACACGCGTTATATCAGCGACAACTGCATCCCAGTGTATTTCGGAACGATTACACTCCATATTTTATTTTACACTGATGTTATTTATCCAAGTATTCTTCTCGGTAAACGCTCGGTACATGA
>JAXRKO010001657.1:0-10199 GCA_037039905.1 Formica aserva
CTGTGTCCGAGAGCGTTTTCCTAATTTCCTTGTGTGTTATGAAGTTTCCGATTTTACGGCACGTAACTAAGTCGTTCCGAACGAAGGAAACTTGCGTACATAGCGATCTGCTCTGTGTGCCGAGAAGCGTTGTTCCTCAATTTCCTTGATGTGTTATGAAAATTTTCGGCAAATCTCACTTACAGGCACGTAACTAAGTCGTTCCGAACGAAGGAAACTTGCGTACATAGCGATCTTAGCTCTGTGTGCCGAGAAGCGTTGTTCCTCAATTTCCTTGATGTGTTATGAAAATTTTCGGCAAATCTCACTTACAGGCACGTAACTAAGTCGTTCCGAACGAAGGAAACTTGCGTACATAGCGATCTTAGCTCTGTGTGCCGAGAAGCGTTGTTCCTCAATTTCCTTGATGTGTTATGAAAATTTTCGGCAAATCTCACTTACAGGCACGTAACTAAGTCGTTCCGAACGAAGGAAACTTGCGTACATAGCGATCTTAGCTCTGTGTGCCGAGAAGCGTTGTTCCTCAATTTCCTTGATGTGTTATGAAAATTTTCGGCAAATCTCACTTACAGGCACGTAACTAAGTCGTTCCGAACGAAGGAAACTTGCGTACATAGCGATCTTAGCTCTGTGTGCCGAGAAGCGTTGTTCCTCAATTTCCTTGATGTGTTATGAAAATTTTCGGCAAATCTCACTTACAGGCACGTAACTAAGTCGTTCCGAACGAAGGAAACTTGCGTACATAGCGATCTTAGCTCTGTGTGCCGAGAAGCGTTGTTCCTCAATTTCCTTGATGTGTTATGAAAATTTTCGGCAAATCTCACTTACAGGCACGTAACTAAGTCGTTCCGAACGAAGGAAACTTGCGTACATAGCGATCTTAGCTCTGTGTGCCGAGAAGCGTTGTTCCTCAATTTCCTTGATGTGTTATGAAAATTTTCGGCAAATCTCACTTACAGGCACGTAACTAAGTCGTTCCGAACGAAGGAAACTTGCGTACATAGCGATCTTAGCTCTGTGTGCCGAGAAGCGTTGTTCCTCAATTTCCTTGATGTGTTATGAAAATTTTCGGCAAATCTCACTTACAGGCACGTAACTAAGTCGTTCCGAACGAAGGAAACTTGCGTACATAGCGATCTTAGCTCTGTGTGCCGAGAAGCGTTGTTCCTCAATTTCCTTGATGTGTTATGAAAATTTTCGGCAAATCTCACTTACAGGCACGTAACTAAGTCGTTCCGAACGAAGGAAACTTGCGTACATAGCGATCTTAGCTCTGTGTGCCGAGAAGCGTTGTTCCTCAATTTCCTTGATGTGTTATGAAAATTTTCGGCAAATCTCACTTACAGGCACGTAACTAAGTCGTTCCGAACGAAGGAAACTTGCGTACATAGCGATCTTAGCTCTGTGTGCCGAGAAGCGTTGTTCCTCAATTTCCTTGATGTGTTATGAAAATTTTCGGCAAATCTCACTTACAGGCACGTAACTAAGTCGTTCCGAACGAAGGAAACTTGCGTACATAGCGATCTTAGCTCTGTGTGCCGAGAAGCGTTGTTCCTCAATTTCCTTGATGTGTTATGAAAATTTTCGGCAAATCTCACTTACAGGCACGTAACTAAGTCGTTCCGAACGAAGGAAACTTGCGTACATAGCGATCTTAGCTCTGTGTGCCGAGAAGCGTTGTTCCTCAATTTCCTTGATGTGTTATGAAAATTTTCGGCAAATCTCACTTACAGGCACGTAACTAAGTCGTTCCGAACGAAGGAAACTTGCGTACATAGCGATCTTAGCTCTGTGTGCCGAGAAGCGTTGTTCCTCAATTTCCTTGATGTGTTATGAAAATTTTCGGCAAATCTCACTTACAGGCACGTAACTAAGTCGTTCCGAACGAAGGAAACTTGCGTACATAGCGATCTTAGCTCTGTGTGCCGAGAAGCGTTGTTCCTCAATTTCCTTGATGTGTTATGAAAATTTTCGGCAAATCTCACTTACAGGCACGTAACTAAGTCGTTCCGAACGAAGGAAACTTGCGTACATAGCGATCTTAGCTCTGTGTGCCGAGAAGCGTTGTTCCTCAATTTCCTTGATGTGTTATGAAAATTTTCGGCAAATCTCACTTACAGGCACGTAACTAAGTCGTTCCGAACGAAGGAAACTTGCGTACATAGCGATCTTAGCTCTGTGTGCCGAGAAGCGTTGTTCCTCAATTTCCTTGATGTGTTATGAAAATTTTCGGCAAATCTCACTTACAGGCACGTAACTAAGTCGTTCCGAACGAAGGAAACTTGCGTACATAGCGATCTTAGCTCTGTGTGCCGAGAAGCGTTGTTCCTCAATTTCCTTGATGTGTTATGAAAATTTTCGGCAAATCTCACTTACAGGCACGTAACTAAGTCGTTCCGAACGAAGGAAACTTGCGTACATAGCGATCTTAGCTCTGTGTGCCGAGAAGCGTTGTTCCTCAATTTCCTTGATGTGTTATGAAAATTTTCGGCAAATCTCACTTACAGGCACGTAACTAAGTCGTTCCGAACGAAGGAAACTTGCGTACATAGCGATCTTAGCTCTGTGTGCCGAGAAGCGTTGTTCCTCAATTTCCTTGATGTGTTATGAAAATTTTCGGCAAATCTCACTTACAGGCACGTAACTAAGTCGTTCCGAACGAAGGAAACTTGCGTACATAGCGATCTTAGCTCTGTGTGCCGAGAAGCGTTGTTCCTCAATTTCCTTGATGTGTTATGAAAATTTTCGGCAAATCTCACTTACAGGCACGTAACTAAGTCGTTCCGAACGAAGGAAACTTGCGTACATAGCGATCTTAGCTCTGTGTGCCGAGAAGCGTTGTTCCTCAATTTCCTTGATGTGTTATGAAAATTTTCGGCAAATCTCACTTACAGGCACGTAACTAAGTCGTTCCGAACGAAGGAAACTTGCGTACATAGCGATCTTAGCTCTGTGTGCCGAGAAGCGTTGTTCCTCAATTTCCTTGATGTGTTATGAAAATTTTCGGCAAATCTCACTTACAGGCACGTAACTAAGTCGTTCCGAACGAAGGAAACTTGCGTACATAGCGATCTTAGCTCTGTGTGCCGAGAAGCGTTGTTCCTCAATTTCCTTGATGTGTTATGAAAATTTTCGGCAAATCTCACTTACAGGCACGTAACTAAGTCGTTCCGAACGAAGGAAACTTGCGTACATAGCGATCTTAGCTCTGTGTGCCGAGAAGCGTTGTTCCTCAATTTCCTTGATGTGTTATGAAAATTTTCGGCAAATCTCACTTACAGGCACGTAACTAAGTCGTTCCGAACGAAGGAAACTTGCGTACATAGCGATCTTAGCTCTGTGTGCCGAGAAGCGTTGTTCCTCAATTTCCTTGATGTGTTATGAAAATTTTCGGCAAATCTCACTTACAGGCACGTAACTAAGTCGTTCCGAACGAAGGAAACTTGCGTACATAGCGATCTTAGCTCTGTGTGCCGAGAAGCGTTGTTCCTCAATTTCCTTGATGTGTTATGAAAATTTTCGGCAAATCTCACTTACAGGCACGTAACTAAGTCGTTCCGAACGAAGGAAACTTGCGTACATAGCGATCTTAGCTCTGTGTGCCGAGAAGCGTTGTTCCTCAATTTCCTTGATGTGTTATGAAAATTTTCGGCAAATCTCACTTACAGGCACGTAACTAAGTCGTTCCGAACGAAGGAAACTTGCGTACATAGCGATCTTAGCTCTGTGTGCCGAGAAGCGTTGTTCCTCAATTTCCTTGATGTGTTATGAAAATTTTCGGCAAATCTCACTTACAGGCACGTAACTAAGTCGTTCCGAACGAAGGAAACTTGCGTACATAGCGATCTTAGCTCTGTGTGCCGAGAAGCGTTGTTCCTCAATTTCCTTGATGTGTTATGAAAATTTTCGGCAAATCTCACTTACAGGCACGTAACTAAGTCGTTCCGAACGAAGGAAACTTGCGTACATAGCGATCTTAGCTCTGTGTGCCGAGAAGCGTTGTTCCTCAATTTCCTTGATGTGTTATGAAAATTTTCGGCAAATCTCACTTACAGGCACGTAACTAAGTCGTTCCGAACGAAGGAAACTTGCGTACATAGCGATCTTAGCTCTGTGTGCCGAGAAGCGTTGTTCCTCAATTTCCTTGATGTGTTATGAAAATTTTCGGCAAATCTCACTTACAGGCACGTAACTAAGTCGTTCCGAACGAAGGAAACTTGCGTACATAGCGATCTTAGCTCTGTGTGCCGAGAAGCGTTGTTCCTCAATTTCCTTGATGTGTTATGAAAATTTTCGGCAAATCTCACTTACAGGCACGTAACTAAGTCGTTCCGAACGAAGGAAACTTGCGTACATAGCGATCTTAGCTCTGTGTGCCGAGAAGCGTTGTTCCTCAATTTCCTTGATGTGTTATGAAAATTTTCGGCAAATCTCACTTACAGGCACGTAACTAAGTCGTTCCGAACGAAGGAAACTTGCGTACATAGCGATCTTAGCTCTGTGTGCCGAGAAGCGTTGTTCCTCAATTTCCTTGATGTGTTATGAAAATTTTCGGCAAATCTCACTTACAGGCACGTAACTAAGTCGTTCCGAACGAAGGAAACTTGCGTACATAGCGATCTTAGCTCTGTGTGCCGAGAAGCGTTGTTCCTCAATTTCCTTGATGTGTTATGAAAATTTTCGGCAAATCTCACTTACAGGCACGTAACTAAGTCGTTCCGAACGAAGGAAACTTGCGTACATAGCGATCTTAGCTCTGTGTGCCGAGAAGCGTTGTTCCTCAATTTCCTTGATGTGTTATGAAAATTTTCGGCAAATCTCACTTACAGGCACGTAACTAAGTCGTTCCGAACGAAGGAAACTTGCGTACATAGCGATCTTAGCTCTGTGTGCCGAGAAGCGTTGTTCCTCAATTTCCTTGATGTGTTATGAAAATTTTCGGCAAATCTCACTTACAGGCACGTAACTAAGTCGTTCCGAACGAAGGAAACTTGCGTACATAGCGATCTTAGCTCTGTGTGCCGAGAAGCGTTGTTCCTCAATTTCCTTGATGTGTTATGAAAATTTTCGGCAAATCTCACTTACAGGCACGTAACTAAGTCGTTCCGAACGAAGGAAACTTGCGTACATAGCGATCTTAGCTCTGTGTGCCGAGAAGCGTTGTTCCTCAATTTCCTTGATGTGTTATGAAAATTTTCGGCAAATCTCACTTACAGGCACGTAACTAAGTCGTTCCGAACGAAGGAAACTTGCGTACATAGCGATCTTAGCTCTGTGTGCCGAGAAGCGTTGTTCCTCAATTTCCTTGATGTGTTATGAAAATTTTCGGCAAATCTCACTTACAGGCACGTAACTAAGTCGTTCCGAACGAAGGAAACTTGCGTACATAGCGATCTTAGCTCTGTGTGCCGAGAAGCGTTGTTCCTCAATTTCCTTGATGTGTTATGAAAATTTTCGGCAAATCTCACTTACAGGCACGTAACTAAGTCGTTCCGAACGAAGGAAACTTGCGTACATAGCGATCTTAGCTCTGTGTGCCGAGAAGCGTTGTTCCTCAATTTCCTTGATGTGTTATGAAAATTTTCGGCAAATCTCACTTACAGGCACGTAACTAAGTCGTTCCGAACGAAGGAAACTTGCGTACATAGCGATCTTAGCTCTGTGTGCCGAGAAGCGTTGTTCCTCAATTTCCTTGATGTGTTATGAAAATTTTCGGCAAATCTCACTTACAGGCACGTAACTAAGTCGTTCCGAACGAAGGAAACTTGCGTACATAGCGATCTTAGCTCTGTGTGCCGAGAAGCGTTGTTCCTCAATTTCCTTGATGTGTTATGAAAATTTTCGGCAAATCTCACTTACAGGCACGTAACTAAGTCGTTCCGAACGAAGGAAACTTGCGTACATAGCGATCTTAGCTCTGTGTGCCGAGAAGCGTTGTTCCTCAATTTCCTTGATGTGTTATGAAAATTTTCGGCAAATCTCACTTACAGGCACGTAACTAAGTCGTTCCGAACGAAGGAAACTTGCGTACATAGCGATCTTAGCTCTGTGTGCCGAGAAGCGTTGTTCCTCAATTTCCTTGATGTGTTATGAAAATTTTCGGCAAATCTCACTTACAGGCACGTAACTAAGTCGTTCCGAACGAAGGAAACTTGCGTACATAGCGATCTTAGCTCTGTGTGCCGAGAAGCGTTGTTCCTCAATTTCCTTGATGTGTTATGAAAATTTTCGGCAAATCTCACTTACAGGCACGTAACTAAGTCGTTCCGAACGAAGGAAACTTGCGTACATAGCGATCTTAGCTCTGTGTGCCGAGAAGCGTTGTTCCTCAATTTCCTTGATGTGTTATGAAAATTTTCGGCAAATCTCACTTACAGGCACGTAACTAAGTCGTTCCGAACGAAGGAAACTTGCGTACATAGCGATCTTAGCTCTGTGTGCCGAGAAGCGTTGTTCCTCAATTTCCTTGATGTGTTATGAAAATTTTCGGCAAATCTCACTTACAGGCACGTAACTAAGTCGTTCCGAACGAAGGAAACTTGCGTACATAGCGATCTTAGCTCTGTGTGCCGAGAAGCGTTGTTCCTCAATTTCCTTGATGTGTTATGAAAATTTTCGGCAAATCTCACTTACAGGCACGTAACTAAGTCGTTCCGAACGAAGGAAACTTGCGTACATAGCGATCTTAGCTCTGTGTGCCGAGAAGCGTTGTTCCTCAATTTCCTTGATGTGTTATGAAAATTTTCGGCAAATCTCACTTACAGGCACGTAACTAAGTCGTTCCGAACGAAGGAAACTTGCGTACATAGCGATCTTAGCTCTGTGTGCCGAGAAGCGTTGTTCCTCAATTTCCTTGATGTGTTATGAAAATTTTCGGCAAATCTCACTTACAGGCACGTAACTAAGTCGTTCCGAACGAAGGAAACTTGCGTACATAGCGATCTTAGCTCTGTGTGCCGAGAAGCGTTGTTCCTCAATTTCCTTGATGTGTTATGAAAATTTTCGGCAAATCTCACTTACAGGCACGTAACTAAGTCGTTCCGAACGAAGGAAACTTGCGTACATAGCGATCTTAGCTCTGTGTGCCGAGAAGCGTTGTTCCTCAATTTCCTTGATGTGTTATGAAAATTTTCGGCAAATCTCACTTACAGGCACGTAACTAAGTCGTTCCGAACGAAGGAAACTTGCGTACATAGCGATCTTAGCTCTGTGTGCCGAGAAGCGTTGTTCCTCAATTTCCTTGATGTGTTATGAAAATTTTCGGCAAATCTCGCTTACAGGCACGTAACTAAGTCGTTCCGAACGAAGGAAACTTGCGTACATAGCGATCTTAGCTCTGTGTGCCGAGAAGCGTTGTTCCTCAATTTCCTTGATGTGTTATGAAAATTTTCGGCAAATCTCACTTACAGGCACGTAACTAAGTCGTTCCGAACGAAGGAAACTTGCGTACATAGCGATCTTAGCTCTGTGTGCCGAGAAGCGTTGTTCCTCAATTTCCTTGATGTGTTATGAAAATTTTCGGCAAATCTCGCTTACAGGCACGTAACTAAGTCGTTCCGAACGAAGGAAACTTGCGTACATAGCGATCTTAGCTCTGTGTGCCGAGAAGCGTTGTTCCTCAATTTCCTTGATGTGTTATGAAAATTTTCGGCAAATCTCACTTACAGGCACGTAACTAAGTCGTTCCGAACGAAGGAAACTTGCGTACATAGCGATCTTAGCTCTGTGTGCCGAGAAGCGTTGTTCCTCAATTTCCTTGATGTGTTATGAAAATTTTCGGCAAATCTCGCTTACAGGCACGTAACTAAGTCGTTCCGAACGAAGGAAACTTGCGTACATAGCGATCTTAGCTCTGTGTGCCGAGAAGCGTTGTTCCTCAATTTCCTTGATGTGTTATGAAAATTTTCGGCAAATCTCACTTACAGGCACGTAACTAAGTCGTTCCGAACGAAGGAAACTTGCGTACATAGCGATCTTAGCTCTGTGTGCCGAGAAGCGTTGTTCCTCAATTTCCTTGATGTGTTATGAAAATTTTCGGCAAATCTCGCTTACAGGCACGTAACTAAGTCGTTCCGAACGAAGGAAACTTGCGTACATAGCGATCTTAGCTCTGTGTGCCGAGAAGCGTTGTTCCTCAATTTCCTTGATGTGTTATGAAAATTTTCGGCAAATCTCACTTACAGGCACGTAACTAAGTCGTTCCGAACGAAGGAAACTTGCGTACATAGCGATCTTAGCTCTGTGTGCCGAGAAGCGTTGTTCCTCAATTTCCTTGATGTGTTATGAAAATTTTCGGCAAATCTCGCTTACAGGCACGTAACTAAGTCGTTCCGAACGAAGGAAACTTGCGTACATAGCGATCTTAGCTCTGTGTGCCGAGAAGCGTTGTTCCTCAATTTCCTTGATGTGTTATGAAAATTTTCGGCAAATCTCGCTTACAGGCACGTAACTAAGTCGTTCCGAACGAAGGAAACTTGCGTACATAGCGATCTTAGCTCTGTGTGCCGAGAAGCGTTGTTCCTCAATTTCCTTGATGTGTTATGAAAATTTTCGGCAAATCTCACTTACAGGCACGTAACTAAGTCGTTCCGAACGAAGGAAACTTGCGTACATAGCGATCTTAGCTCTGTGTGCCGAGAAGCGTTGTTCCTCAATTTCCTTGATGTGTTATGAAAATTTTCGGCAAATCTCACTTACAGGCACGTAACTAAGTCGTTCCGAACGAAGGAAACTTGCGTACATAGCGATCTTAGCTCTGTGTGCCGAGAAGCGTTGTTCCTCAATTTCCTTGATGTGTTATGAAAATTTTCGGCAAATCTCACTTACAGGCACGTAACTAAGTCGTTCCGAACGAAGGAAACTTGCGTACATAGCGATCTTAGCTCTGTGTGCCGAGAAGCGTTGTTCCTCAATTTCCTTGATGTGTTATGAAAATTTTCGGCAAATCTCACTTACAGGCACGTAACTAAGTCGTTCCGAACGAAGGAAACTTGCGTACATAGCGATCTTAGCTCTGTGTGCCGAGAAGCGTTGTTCCTCAATTTCCTTGATGTGTTATGAAAATTTTCGGCAAATCTCGCTTACAGGCACGTAACTAAGTCGTTCCGAACGAAGGAAACTTGCGTACATAGCGATCTTAGCTCTGTGTGCCGAGAAGCGTTGTTCCTCAATTTCCTTGATGTGTTATGAAAATTTTCGGCAAATCTCACTTACAGGCACGTAACTAAGTCGTTCCGAACGAAGGAAACTTGCGTACATAGCGATCTTAGCTCTGTGTGCCGAGAAGCGTTGTTCCTCAATTTCCTTGATGTGTTATGAAAATTTTCGGCAAATCTCGCTTACAGGCACGTAACTAAGTCGTTCCGAACGAAGGAAACTTGCGTACATAGCGATCTTAGCTCTGTGTGCCGAGAAGCGTTGTTCCTCAATTTCCTTGATGTGTTATGAAAATTTTCGGCAAATCTCGCTTACAGGCACGTAACTAAGTCGTTCCGAACGAAGGAAACTTGCGTACATAGCGATCTTAGCTCTGTGTGCCGAGAAGCGTTGTTCCTCAATTTCCTTGATGTGTTATGAAAATTTTCGGCAAATCTCACTTACAGGCACGTAACTAAGTCGTTCCGAACGAAGGAAACTTGCGTACATAGCGATCTTAGCTCTGTGTGCCGAGAAGCGTTGTTCCTCAATTTCCTTGATGTGTTATGAAAATTTTCGGCAAATCTCACTTACAGGCACGTAACTAAGTCGTTCCGAACGAAGGAAACTTGCGTACATAGCGATCTTAGCTCTGTGTGCCGAGAAGCGTTGTTCCTCAATTTCCTTGATGTGTTATGAAAATTTTCGGCAAATCTCGCTTACAGGCACGTAACTAAGTCGTTCCGAACGAAGGAAACTTGCGTACATAGCGATCTTAGCTCTGTGTGCCGAGAAGCGTTGTTCCTCAATTTCCTTGATGTGTTATGAAAATTTTCGGCAAATCTCGCTTACAGGCACGTAACTAAGTCGTTCCGAACGAAGGAAACTTGCGTACATAGCGATCTTAGCTCTGTGTGCCGAGAAGCGTTGTTCCTCAATTTCCTTGATGTGTTATGAAAATTTTCGGCAAATCTCACTTACAGGCACGTAACTAAGTCGTTCCGAACGAAGGAAACTTGCGTACATAGCGATCTTAGCTCTGTGTGCCGAGAAGCGTTGTTCCT
>JAXRKO010001658.1:0-10187 GCA_037039905.1 Formica aserva
TTACAGGCACGTAACTAAGTCGTTCCGAACGAAGGAAACTTGCGTACATAGCGATCTTAGCTCTGTGTGCCGAGAAGCGTTGTTCCTCAATTTCCTTGATGTGTTATGAAAATTTTCGGCAAATCTCACTTACAGGTACGTAACTAAGTCGTTCCGAACGAAGGAAACTTGCGTACATAGCGATCTTAGCTCTGTGTGCCGAGAAGCGTTGTTCCTCAATTTCCTTGATGTGTTATGAAAATTTTCGGCAAATCTCACTTACAGGCACGTAACTAAGTCGTTCCGAACGAAGGAAACTTGCGTACATAGCGATCTTAGCTCTGTGTGCCGAGAAGCGTTGTTCCTCAATTTCCTTGATGTGTTATGAAAATTTTCGGCAAATCTCACTTACAGGCACGTAACTAAGTCGTTCCGAACGAAGGAAACTTGCGTACATAGCGATCTTAGCTCTGTGTGCCGAGAAGCGTTGTTCCTCAATTTCCTTGATGTGTTATGAAAATTTTCGGCAAATCTCACTTACAGGCACGTAACTAAGTCGTTCCGAACGAAGGAAACTTGCGTACATAGCGATCTTAGCTCTGTGTGCCGAGAAGCGTTGTTCCTCAATTTCCTTGATGTGTTATGAAAATTTTCGGCAAATCTCGCTTACAGGCACGTAACTAAGTCGTTCCGAACGAAGGAAACTTGCGTACATAGCGATCTTAGCTCTGTGTGCCGAGAAGCGTTGTTCCTCAATTTCCTTGATGTGTTATGAAAATTTTCGGCAAATCTCACTTACAGGCACGTAACTAAGTCGTTCCGAACGAAGGAAACTTGCGTACATAGCGATCTTAGCTCTGTGTGCCGAGAAGCGTTGTTCCTCAATTTCCTTGATGTGTTATGAAAATTTTCGGCAAATCTCGCTTACAGGCACGTAACTAAGTCGTTCCGAACGAAGGAAACTTGCGTACATAGCGATCTTAGCTCTGTGTGCCGAGAAGCGTTGTTCCTCAATTTCCTTGATGTGTTATGAAAATTTTCGGCAAATCTCACTTACAGGCACGTAACTAAGTCGTTCCGAACGAAGGAAACTTGCGTACATAGCGATCTTAGCTCTGTGTGCCGAGAAGCGTTGTTCCTCAATTTCCTTGATGTGTTATGAAAATTTTCGGCAAATCTCACTTACAGGCACGTAACTAAGTCGTTCCGAACGAAGGAAACTTGCGTACATAGCGATCTTAGCTCTGTGTGCCGAGAAGCGTTGTTCCTCAATTTCCTTGATGTGTTATGAAAATTTTCGGCAAATCTCACTTACAGGCACGTAACTAAGTCGTTCCGAACGAAGGAAACTTGCGTACATAGCGATCTTAGCTCTGTGTGCCGAGAAGCGTTGTTCCTCAATTTCCTTGATGTGTTATGAAAATTTTCGGCAAATCTCACTTACAGGCACGTAACTAAGTCGTTCCGAACGAAGGAAACTTGCGTACATAGCGATCTTAGCTCTGTGTGCCGAGAAGCGTTGTTCCTCAATTTCCTTGATGTGTTATGAAAATTTTCGGCAAATCTCACTTACAGGCACGTAACTAAGTCGTTCCGAACGAAGGAAACTTGCGTACATAGCGATCTTAGCTCTGTGTGCCGAGAAGCGTTGTTCCTCAATTTCCTTGATGTGTTATGAAAATTTTCGGCAAATCTCGCTTACAGGCACGTAACTAAGTCGTTCCGAACGAAGGAAACTTGCGTACATAGCGATCTTAGCTCTGTGTGCCGAGAAGCGTTGTTCCTCAATTTCCTTGATGTGTTATGAAAATTTTCGGCAAATCTCACTTACAGGCACGTAACTAAGTCGTTCCGAACGAAGGAAACTTGCGTACATAGCGATCTTAGCTCTGTGTGCCGAGAAGCGTTGTTCCTCAATTTCCTTGATGTGTTATGAAAATTTTCGGCAAATCTCGCTTACAGGCACGTAACTAAGTCGTTCCGAACGAAGGAAACTTGCGTACATAGCGATCTTAGCTCTGTGTGCCGAGAAGCGTTGTTCCTCAATTTCCTTGATGTGTTATGAAAATTTTCGGCAAATCTCGCTTACAGGCACGTAACTAAGTCGTTCCGAACGAAGGAAACTTGCGTACATAGCGATCTTAGCTCTGTGTGCCGAGAAGCGTTGTTCCTCAATTTCCTTGATGTGTTATGAAAATTTTCGGCAAATCTCACTTACAGGCACGTAACTAAGTCGTTCCGAACGAAGGAAACTTGCGTACATAGCGATCTTAGCTCTGTGTGCCGAGAAGCGTTGTTCCTCAATTTCCTTGATGTGTTATGAAAATTTTCGGCAAATCTCGCTTACAGGCACGTAACTAAGTCGTTCCGAACGAAGGAAACTTGCGTACATAGCGATCTTAGCTCTGTGTGCCGAGAAGCGTTGTTCCTCAATTTCCTTGATGTGTTATGAAACTTTCGGCATATCTCACTTACAGGCACGTAACTAAGTCGTTCCGAACGAAGGAAACTTGCGTACATAGCGATCTTAGCTCTGTGTGCCGAGAAGCGTTGTTCCTCAATTTCCTTGATGTGTTATGAAAATTTTCGGCAAATCTCGCTTACAGGCACGTAACTAAGTCGTTCCGAACGAAGGAAACTTGCGTACATAGCGATCTTAGCTCTGTGTGCCGAGAAGCGTTGTTCCTCAATTTCCTTGATGTGTTATGAAAATTTTCGGCAAATCTCACTTACAGGCACGTAACTAAGTCGTTCCGAACGAAGGAAACTTGCGTACATAGCGATCTTAGCTCTGTGTGCCGAGAAGCGTTGTTCCTCAATTTCCTTGATGTGTTATGAAAATTTTCGGCAAATCTCACTTACAGGCACGTAACTAAGTCGTTCCGAACGAAGGAAACTTGCGTACATAGCGATCTTAGCTCTGTGTGCCGAGAAGCGTTGTTCCTCAATTTCCTTGATGTGTTATGAAAATTTTCGGCAAATCTCGCTTACAGGCACGTAACTAAGTCGTTCCGAACGAAGGAAACTTGCGTACATAGCGATCTTAGCTCTGTGTGCCGAGAAGCGTTGTTCCTCAATTTCCTTGATGTGTTATGAAAATTTTCGGCAAATCTCACTTACAGGCACGTAACTAAGTCGTTCCGAACGAAGGAAACTTGCGTACATAGCGATCTTAGCTCTGTGTGCCGAGAAGCGTTGTTCCTCAATTTCCTTGATGTGTTATGAAAATTTTCGGCAAATCTCACTTACAGGCACGTAACTAAGTCGTTCCGAACGAAGGAAACTTGCGTACATAGCGATCTTAGCTCTGTGTGCCGAGAAGCGTTGTTCCTCAATTTCCTTGATGTGTTATGAAAATTTTCGGCAAATCTCACTTACAGGCACGTAACTAAGTCGTTCCGAACGAAGGAAACTTGCGTACATAGCGATCTTAGCTCTGTGTGCCGAGAAGCGTTGTTCCTCAATTTCCTTGATGTGTTATGAAAATTTTCGGCAAATCTCACTTACAGGCACGTAACTAAGTCGTTCCGAACGAAGGAAACTTGCGTACATAGCGATCTTAGCTCTGTGTGCCGAGAAGCGTTGTTCCTCAATTTCCTTGATGTGTTATGAAAATTTTCGGCAAATCTCACTTACAGGCACGTAACTAAGTCGTTCCGAACGAAGGAAACTTGCGTACATAGCGATCTTAGCTCTGTGTGCCGAGAAGCGTTGTTCCTCAATTTCCTTGATGTGTTATGAAAATTTTCGGCAAATCTCACTTACAGGCACGTAACTAAGTCGTTCCGAACGAAGGAAACTTGCGTACATAGCGATCTTAGCTCTGTGTGCCGAGAAGCGTTGTTCCTCAATTTCCTTGATGTGTTATGAAAATTTTCGGCAAATCTCACTTACAGGCACGTAACTAAGTCGTTCCGAACGAAGGAAACTTGCGTACATAGCGATCTTAGCTCTGTGTGCCGAGAAGCGTTGTTCCTCAATTTCCTTGATGTGTTATGAAAATTTTCGGCAAATCTCACTTACAGGCACGTAACTAAGTCGTTCCGAACGAAGGAAACTTGCGTACATAGCGATCTTAGCTCTGTGTGCCGAGAAGCGTTGTTCCTCAATTTCCTTGATGTGTTATGAAAATTTTCGGCAAATCTCGCTTACAGGCACGTAACTAAGTCGTTCCGAACGAAGGAAACTTGCGTACATAGCGATCTTAGCTCTGTGTGCCGAGAAGCGTTGTTCCTCAATTTCCTTGATGTGTTATGAAAATTTTCGGCAAATCTCACTTACAGGCACGTAACTAAGTCGTTCCGAACGAAGGAAACTTGCGTACATAGCGATCTTAGCTCTGTGTGCCGAGAAGCGTTGTTCCTCAATTTCCTTGATGTGTTATGAAAATTTTCGGCAAATCTCACTTACAGGCACGTAACTAAGTCGTTCCGAACGAAGGAAACTTGCGTACATAGCGATCTTAGCTCTGTGTGCCGAGAAGCGTTGTTCCTCAATTTCCTTGATGTGTTATGAAAATTTTCGGCAAATCTCACTTACAGGCACGTAACTAAGTCGTTCCGAACGAAGGAAACTTGCGTACATAGCGATCTTAGCTCTGTGTGCCGAGAAGCGTTGTTCCTCAATTTCCTTGATGTGTTATGAAAATTTTCGGCAAATCTCACTTACAGGCACGTAACTAAGTCGTTCCGAACGAAGGAAACTTGCGTACATAGCGATCTTAGCTCTGTGTGCCGAGAAGCGTTGTTCCTCAATTTCCTTGATGTGTTATGAAAATTTTCGGCAAATCTCACTTACAGGCACGTAACTAAGTCGTTCCGAACGAAGGAAACTTGCGTACATAGCGATCTTAGCTCTGTGTGCCGAGAAGCGTTGTTCCTCAATTTCCTTGATGTGTTATGAAAATTTTCGGCAAATCTCACTTACAGGCACGTAACTAAGTCGTTCCGAACGAAGGAAACTTGCGTACATAGCGATCTTAGCTCTGTGTGCCGAGAAGCGTTGTTCCTCAATTTCCTTGATGTGTTATGAAAATTTTCGGCAAATCTCACTTACAGGCACGTAACTAAGTCGTTCCGAACGAAGGAAACTTGCGTACATAGCGATCTTAGCTCTGTGTGCCGAGAAGCGTTGTTCCTCAATTTCCTTGATGTGTTATGAAAATTTTCGGCAAATCTCACTTACAGGCACGTAACTAAGTCGTTCCGAACGAAGGAAACTTGCGTACATAGCGATCTTAGCTCTGTGTGCCGAGAAGCGTTGTTCCTCAATTTCCTTGATGTGTTATGAAAATTTTCGGCAAATCTCACTTACAGGCACGTAACTAAGTCGTTCCGAACGAAGGAAACTTGCGTACATAGCGATCTTAGCTCTGTGTGCCGAGAAGCGTTGTTCCTCAATTTCCTTGATGTGTTATGAAAATTTTCGGCAAATCTCACTTACAGGCACGTAACTAAGTCGTTCCGAACGAAGGAAACTTGCGTACATAGCGATCTTAGCTCTGTGTGCCGAGAAGCGTTGTTCCTCAATTTCCTTGATGTGTTATGAAAATTTTCGGCAAATCTCACTTACAGGCACGTAACTAAGTCGTTCCGAACGAAGGAAACTTGCGTACATAGCGATCTTAGCTCTGTGTGCCGAGAAGCGTTGTTCCTCAATTTCCTTGATGTGTTATGAAAATTTTCGGCAAATCTCACTTACAGGCACGTAACTAAGTCGTTCCGAACGAAGGAAACTTGCGTACATAGCGATCTTAGCTCTGTGTGCCGAGAAGCGTTGTTCCTCAATTTCCTTGATGTGTTATGAAAATTTTCGGCAAATCTCGCTTACAGGCACGTAACTAAGTCGTTCCGAACGAAGGAAACTTGCGTACATAGCGATCTTAGCTCTGTGTGCCGAGAAGCGTTGTTCCTCAATTTCCTTGATGTGTTATGAAAATTTTCGGCAAATCTCACTTACAGGCACGTAACTAAGTCGTTCCGAACGAAGGAAACTTGCGTACATAGCGATCTTAGCTCTGTGTGCCGAGAAGCGTTGTTCCTCAATTTCCTTGATGTGTTATGAAAATTTTCGGCAAATCTCACTTACAGGCACGTAACTAAGTCGTTCCGAACGAAGGAAACTTGCGTACATAGCGATCTTAGCTCTGTGTGCCGAGAAGCGTTGTTCCTCAATTTCCTTGATGTGTTATGAAAATTTTCGGCAAATCTCACTTACAGGCACGTAACTAAGTCGTTCCGAACGAAGGAAACTTGCGTACATAGCGATCTTAGCTCTGTGTGCCGAGAAGCGTTGTTCCTCAATTTCCTTGATGTGTTATGAAAATTTTCGGCAAATCTCACTTACAGGCACGTAACTAAGTCGTTCCGAACGAAGGAAACTTGCGTACATAGCGATCTTAGCTCTGTGTGCCGAGAAGCGTTGTTCCTCAATTTCCTTGATGTGTTATGAAAATTTTCGGCAAATCTCACTTACAGGCACGTAACTAAGTCGTTCCGAACGAAGGAAACTTGCGTACATAGCGATCTTAGCTCTGTGTGCCGAGAAGCGTTGTTCCTCAATTTCCTTGATGTGTTATGAAAATTTTCGGCAAATCTCACTTACAGGCACGTAACTAAGTCGTTCCGAACGAAGGAAACTTGCGTACATAGCGATCTTAGCTCTGTGTGCCGAGAAGCGTTGTTCCTCAATTTCCTTGATGTGTTATGAAAATTTTCGGCAAATCTCACTTACAGGCACGTAACTAAGTCGTTCCGAACGAAGGAAACTTGCGTACATAGCGATCTTAGCTCTGTGTGCCGAGAAGCGTTGTTCCTCAATTTCCTTGATGTGTTATGAAAATTTTCGGCAAATCTCACTTACAGGCACGTAACTAAGTCGTTCCGAACGAAGGAAACTTGCGTACATAGCGATCTTAGCTCTGTGTGCCGAGAAGCGTTGTTCCTCAATTTCCTTGATGTGTTATGAAAATTTTCGGCAAATCTCACTTACAGGCACGTAACTAAGTCGTTCCGAACGAAGGAAACTTGCGTACATAGCGATCTTAGCTCTGTGTGCCGAGAAGCGTTGTTCCTCAATTTCCTTGATGTGTTATGAAAATTTTCGGCAAATCTCACTTACAGGCACGTAACTAAGTCGTTCCGAACGAAGGAAACTTGCGTACATAGCGATCTTAGCTCTGTGTGCCGAGAAGCGTTGTTCCTCAATTTCCTTGATGTGTTATGAAAATTTTCGGCAAATCTCACTTACAGGCACGTAACTAAGTCGTTCCGAACGAAGGAAACTTGCGTACATAGCGATCTTAGCTCTGTGTGCCGAGAAGCGTTGTTCCTCAATTTCCTTGATGTGTTATGAAAATTTTCGGCAAATCTCACTTACAGGCACGTAACTAAGTCGTTCCGAACGAAGGAAACTTGCGTACATAGCGATCTTAGCTCTGTGTGCCGAGAAGCGTTGTTCCTCAATTTCCTTGATGTGTTATGAAAATTTTCGGCAAATCTCACTTACAGGCACGTAACTAAGTCGTTCCGAACGAAGGAAACTTGCGTACATAGCGATCTTAGCTCTGTGTGCCGAGAAGCGTTGTTCCTCAATTTCCTTGATGTGTTATGAAAATTTTCGGCAAATCTCACTTACAGGCACGTAACTAAGTCGTTCCGAACGAAGGAAACTTGCGTACATAGCGATCTTAGCTCTGTGTGCCGAGAAGCGTTGTTCCTCAATTTCCTTGATGTGTTATGAAAATTTTCGGCAAATCTCACTTACAGGCACGTAACTAAGTCGTTCCGAACGAAGGAAACTTGCGTACATAGCGATCTTAGCTCTGTGTGCCGAGAAGCGTTGTTCCTCAATTTCCTTGATGTGTTATGAAAATTTTCGGCAAATCTCACTTACAGGCACGTAACTAAGTCGTTCCGAACGAAGGAAACTTGCGTACATAGCGATCTTAGCTCTGTGTGCCGAGAAGCGTTGTTCCTCAATTTCCTTGATGTGTTATGAAAATTTTCGGCAAATCTCACTTACAGGCACGTAACTAAGTCGTTCCGAACGAAGGAAACTTGCGTACATAGCGATCTTAGCTCTGTGTGCCGAGAAGCGTTGTTCCTCAATTTCCTTGATGTGTTATGAAAATTTTCGGCAAATCTCACTTACAGGCACGTAACTAAGTCGTTCCGAACGAAGGAAACTTGCGTACATAGCGATCTTAGCTCTGTGTGCCGAGAAGCGTTGTTCCTCAATTTCCTTGATGTGTTATGAAAATTTTCGGCAAATCTCACTTACAGGCACGTAACTAAGTCGTTCCGAACGAAGGAAACTTGCGTACATAGCGATCTTAGCTCTGTGTGCCGAGAAGCGTTGTTCCTCAATTTCCTTGATGTGTTATGAAAATTTTCGGCAAATCTCACTTACAGGCACGTAACTAAGTCGTTCCGAACGAAGGAAACTTGCGTACATAGCGATCTTAGCTCTGTGTGCCGAGAAGCGTTGTTCCTCAATTTCCTTGATGTGTTATGAAAATTTTCGGCAAATCTCGCTTACAGGCACGTAACTAAGTCGTTCCGAACGAAGGAAACTTGCGTACATAGCGATCTTAGCTCTGTGTGCCGAGAAGCGTTGTTCCTCAATTTCCTTGATGTGTTATGAAAATTTTCGGCAAATCTCACTTACAGGCACGTAACTAAGTCGTTCCGAACGAAGGAAACTTGCGTACATAGCGATCTTAGCTCTGTGTGCCGAGAAGCGTTGTTCCTCAATTTCCTTGATGTGTTATGAAAATTTTCGGCAAATCTCACTTACAGGCACGTAACTAAGTCGTTCCGAACGAAGGAAACTTGCGTACATAGCGATCTTAGCTCTGTGTGCCGAGAAGCGTTGTTCCTCAATTTCCTTGATGTGTTATGAAAATTTTCGGCAAATCTCACTTACAGGCACGTAACTAAGTCGTTCCGAACGAAGGAAACTTGCGTACATAGCGATCTTAGCTCTGTGTGCCGAGAAGCGTTGTTCCTCAATTTCCTTGATGTGTTATGAAAATTTTCGGCAAATCTCACTTACAGGCACGTAACTAAGTCGTTCCGAACGAAGGAAACTTGCGTACATAGCGATCTTAGCTCTGTGTGCCGAGAAGCGTTGTTCCTCAATTTCCTTGATGTGTTATGAAAATTTTCGGCAAATCTCACTTACAGGCACGTAACTAAGTCGTTCCGAACGAAGGAAACTTGCGTACATAGCGATCTTAGCTCTGTGTGCCGAGAAGCGTTGTTCCTCAATTTCCTTGATGTGTTATGAAAATTTTCGGCAAATCTCACTTACAGGCACGTAACTAAGTCGTTCCGAACGAAGGAAACTTGCGTACATAGCGATCTTAGCTCTGTGTGCCGAGAAGCGTTGTTCCTCAATTTCCTTGATGTGTTATGAAAATTTTCGGCAAATCTCACTTACAGGCACGTAACTAAGTCGTTCCGAACGAAGGAAACTTGCGTACATAGCGATCTTAGCTCTGTGTGCCGAGAAGCGTTGTTCCTCAATTTCCTTGATGTGTTATGAAAATTTTCGGCAAATCTCACTTACAGGCACGTAACTAAGTCGTTCCGAACGAAGGAAACTTGCGTACATAGCGATCTTAGCTCTGTGTGCCGAGAAGCGTTGTTCCTCAATTTCCTTGATGTGTTATGAAAATTTTCGGCAAATCTCACTTACAGGCACGTAACTAAGTCGTTCCGAACGAAGGAAACTTGCGTACATAGCGATCTTAGCTCTGTGTGCCGAGAAGCGTTGTTCCTCAATTTCCTTGATGTGTTATGAAAATTTTCGGCAAATCTCACTTACAGGCACGTAACTAAGTCGTTCCGAACGAAGGAAACTTGCGTACATAGCGATCTTAGCTCTGTGTGCCGAGAAGCGTTGTTCCTCAATTTCCTTGATGTGTTATGAAAATTTTCGGCAAATCTCGCTTACAGGCACGTAACTAAGTCGTTCCGAACGAAGGAAACTTGCGTACATAGCGATCTTAGCTCTGTGTGCCGAGAAGCGTTGTTCCTCAATTTCCTTGATGTGTTATGAAAATTTTCGGCAAATCTCGCTTACAGGACACGCTAAGTCGTTCCGAACGAAGGAAACTTCGTACATAGAATTATCGGCTCTGCAGCTTCGGAGAAGCGTTGTTCCTCAATTTCCTTGATGTGTTATGAAATTTTGGAAATCGCACG
>JAXRKO010001659.1:0-10113 GCA_037039905.1 Formica aserva
GGAGTGGCTAATTGCTGTAAGGTAAATAAGCACTTGGGGGGTAGTGCGTTTTGGTACGCAAGCCAAAAATAAGAGCCGTACTAATGTTGTCTTTTTTAGCAATTGTATTGCTGATAATCACGTTTTAAAGATAAAAGGAGGTAGTTTTTTGGTTATTTAATTGCTATTAAATTGCAGTATGTTTGAAATGAATTTAAGAAAAGGAGGTTCATTTGTTTTTTGCTCGCCATGTTGGATGAATGTGCTGTTTTTACCGTGTTGTGTCTGACCGTTATAAAAGTTGGAAAATGTTGATGAAGGAGGTACGCAGGTTGACTGGTTCAATTTTTTTCAAATATGGTACCATAACTGCCGAGTGACAAGTGAAGCATTGTGGTACAAAGGTTCTCGAAGGATTTCCGTGCGTGTATGTGCGATTTCTATGCGTGCATTGCCATCGTGTTGATACCAGTGGTACAAGGTAAGTTAGATTTGTGTAAATGGTGAATCTATTTAATAGTCTGCGTGATTACGGGTGCCCTGTAAGTTTCTCCTTTAGCTTGCGCGGACAGGTACATTGGAACATTGTATTGATGGAAAAACAAGCTAAAGCTTTACACGACCCATAATGAAAGAGAATTCGAGTCGGGTCTTATGGAAGGGCCAAGCAACCTTATAGCGGGTTGGATGCGCATGTTAGTCGTATCGTCATGAGGCATATGTAGCATTTAAACGGAGTGTATGCCGGCACTAAGCGTGGCACCCCACCACGCCCTCTGATACAACTAGGTAAGAGAGAAGAGTGGCATAGAGGAAGAAATAAGCAACGATGTGAGCAGAGGAACAGGTTGCTCCGGTGAGAAGTAGCCGGGAGTTCATTGTGCTGGTCCGGGAACAGTACACCAAGTTGGAAATAGACGTCTCATGGGAGATCCCGATGCAGGTCGGCAAGATGACTGTCCAGGCGAGACTTGAAATCAGCCACAGAAGATGCCGAGATTACCTCAGCAGGTAGGGCGTTCCAAGGTCGGCAGACTCGTAGAGAGAAGAAGTGTTGCCTACAGTTCAGTCGGCAATTTTGGTGTGAGTCGGAGTGGATGTCCACGAAGATGGGAGCATGAGTCGTGAAGCTTTAGTATGTGACGACAGGGATGACCAGGGTTTGATAAGATAGCAAACACGAGGATCAAGTCACCGCGAAGCCGTCGGTATTTCATAGAGAAGATACCAAGGCGACGGAGACGTTGTGGATAATCCAGATGTCTTAGACCCCGTACAACTTTTGTAGCCCGGCTTTGTGAAGCCTCAAGTATCCGTTGGTCTTTGAGCAGCCAGGGACTCCAAGCCAGGACAGAAAATTCCAGGTGAGGGCGCAGGATGGCGTTCAGGAGGGGCCGAAAATTCCGCGAGTCGATTTGTCCGAAGGCCCGCTTCAGCAGTCCTAGCATGCGGTTAGCTGCAGTGGCTGCTTTGCGGCAGGAAGCGGATACCGAAAGGTTGGTCTGGGTAATGATACCAAGGTCTCTTTCGGAGGATGAGACCTTGAGAACAGAATCACCTAGGATGTAATTGGGAGATGCAGAAGGGCGGGTCGAGAAGACGTAGCATTTCGATGAATTCAGTGGGAGGTTGTTTTCCAAGGTCCATTGCAAAAGACGGTCAAGGTCCCTCTGAATTGTACAAACGTCGTCGGGAGCATTGATGGCGCGCCACAACTTCGCGTCATCCGCATAAAGCAGCATGGAGGACTCGACTTGCGTTGTCACATCATTGATGAAGACCAAGAAAAAGTTCGGTCCTAGAACAGCTCCCTGTGGGACTCCGCTTGTCACGGGGATAGAGGAGGACAGCACTCCTTCGACGCACACTTGAACGGTACGGTTGTGAATGTAGCTCCGAATCCAGTTCAGCAAGTCCCCAGATATGCCGTACGATAGCAGTTTGTGCAGAAGAATTGCATGGTCCACTTTGTCGAAAGCTTTGGAAAAATCTAAGAAAATAACATGCGTTTCCAGGCCGGTATCAGCCGCAGTCGTCCAGCTGTCGCGGGCGAGTAGCAGGTTACTCAGGCATGATCGTTGCCTTCGGAAACCGTGGTGGCATTCAGAAAGCATCTTCTGGGTCTCGAGATGGCCCATAAACGCATCGGCGATGATCGATTCCATCACTTTGGAAATCGTAAATAAAAGTGTTATCGGGCGGTAGTTGACGGGGTCCTGCCGTGTGCCACCTTTGTAGATTAGCGAAATGATACCGCGTTTCCAATCATTGGGAACTTCCCCTTTTGAGAAGAAATGGGTGAACAATTCCGCTAGGGGTAAAGCTAGAGCTCCAGCACAGCTGCGCAGGAGCCTGGAATGGAATCCGTCTGCATCTGGAGAGGCCGTTATCCGCAGGGATTTAAGCTTAGCAAGGACCTACGCAGGGGTGAATTGAACAGTAGTGAGGGGGAGATAGGCTAGGGACGGCGAGTGTAGCGTCAATGTACGGTCTGATGAAACGGAAAAGGCAGAAGCGTACTGTTGGCATAGGACTTCTGCGGTTTCTTTCGCAGACTTTGTGAGACCCGAGGGTGTCATCAATGCAGTGACACCGTGTTTGACCTGCCGCATGCGATTGACGAAACTATAGAGAGCTTTAGGATTGGTAGCAAATCTGCATGCAAGCCAACGTTGCTGCTCACTCCTGTCTTTGCGTATAAGTTGAACGCAGTGGTTGCGGAGAAGTCGGTAAGCGTCCCAGTGAGTAGCTGTTGGGCAGAGACGATATGTTTTCCATGCCGTATCTCGCTGGGCAATCCACTTTCGGGTCCGACTTCGGATGAGTGTGCGCCGTTGCTTACTTCTGTAGACCGTTTTGCAGATCGTTGTCAAAGAACACAGTTCGCGCAGGGTGGTGCTGAACGTTGACCATGCGTTATTGGCGCTCAGATGAGGTGCTGGTGTCCAATTGTTGGCCGAAATGAGAGCGCTTCACTTAACGTAATCAGTCCAGCGTTTTGTGTAGGTCGGTGCGTCTACAGTTCGGCAAAGCACACAAACTTGTACCGAAGGACGCAGTGGTCGCTGCGCCCCAGAGGGGTATCATAGTCGATGTGCTCAACCGTCAGTTCTTCGTTTGTGAGGATGAGGTCCAACAAGGACGGTTCGTTGTTGGATCGGAATCTGGTCGGCTTACTGGTATGGTTGTACAACGGGGCCATGTGAAGGAGCTCAGTGAAGCTTGACGCGAAGGATCCAGAAGTCGGGACGGAGCGAAATAGATCGGGCAAATTGAAATCTCCCGTGATAAGAAGGTGGGTATGTCGGAGGGATAAAATGAAGTGGAGATCTTGCAAAAGCTTGACGTCATCCTCTGGGGAGTTATTAGGGGGGCGATAAATGACACCAAGACAACAGGAATGGTTAGCGATGATTGCGACCTCGCACCATATGGCATCAGTAGACCGCAAATCAGTGTCTTTTACGACGGTTCACATGATGGAGGTGTCGTAGTACAAGGCAACACCGCCACCTGGGGATGCGCGGTCAGAGCGGAGAATGGACATGTGGGGAAGTTGAATCTCACCATCAGTGATGTCGCCGGATACCCAAGTTTCCGTTATGGCAGTTAGGTCGGCTGGCGTTGACAGAAGCCGGGATTGGAGTTCCGGAAGTTTGCGTAGGAGGCCCTGTGCATTCGTGTAAATGCAGGCAAGGCTCGTCTGTGTGACGAGTGGGGGAGAAATTACTGATCTGCCAGTCAACAAGTGACTGGCAGTACACAGTTTTTTTGGTTAGGAGAAATTGAGCTGTGGTAATTGGAGGAGCTAGATGACGCAGGATGTAGATCATCGGAACAAGCGAGGATAGATGCGTAAGATTCGTTGGAGGGCAGTCGGTAGGGATGTGGAGAGTAGAAGGTGACTCCAGGTAGTTGGACAGATGCCTCGGGCAATATATGTCCGGTTACGGTAGAGTGTAGTGAAGGTGTCGAGGGGGCAGCTGTTGCTGCGGCTACTGTTGGAGGTTTATGGCAAGCTGTGCGTCTCGTAAACGAGTGGTTATCGGGACGCAGGCGGACATCCAGTGGAGCTAGTCTTTTAGTGGCGTACCAGGCGGTGAGGACATCGGTTGCCATGACAGCGGTGAGGAACGTCACTTTCAGGAGACGGTGAGCTGTTTAGCCTAGCTCGGTTGCCTTGTCTTCGCGAGCCACGTTCCGACCGGATAAGGGCGTAAACTTGGTTATCTCGTAGAGTTATCAAGCACTAAAACTCTTCTCCAGAAAATTTAGTCATGGAACCTAAGGTTATTTTTTCGAACTTCAAATATACGCTCTAGGATGGCAACACGAAACATTTCCGTTTTCCTGCCTATATCTATCTTTTTAGTTTGAGTTCATTTTCTCTCATTCTCTTCGCTCTGATAGTATCCTTCAATTAACCGACCTTCATTCCTCTTTTTATTTCAGTTCTAGCTTCTTCTTACTTCACCTGTCCTGCACAGCGTGGACTGCTGGTGCAGGGAACGTGGGCATTAATTGGTTGACCAGGGTGTGGTTCGGGTGTTTCGTTTTAGATCCATCAAGACGGTACATCTCATTTCCAAGCTCAACCATGTGCTCCAGAATGTACACTCAAGGGATTTTCCTTTCGTTCCATCCTATCTGAATTTGAGAAAGTGACCGATATTTCTTTGGAAGGATCTGCTTTTGTAGTGCAGTGTAAACGTAAATTTGGTACACGAAATTACGTTGTGCAGAGTAACTTCCATGTATGCCAGTTTTATCTGCATTCGCGGCTACTATGCGCTCACCACTGCCACATCGCATGTTCACATGGTGCGAACCTTTCGCGATTACTTGGATCTTGGTGTCTTCTTGATTCAAAAGAAACTATCCTCACTAGAATTCCCTGAAGATGCTGCTACTACAAAGCCCATGCTTTGTGCATTGATTGAATGAATTTTAATGGGAAAACCAGCAGGTGAGTGCATATATGTACATGAAGTGTTTGTTAACCAGATTTATTTGGTTTCCGTTATCTGGGCAGATTATTTTGATAACTCATAAAAAAGGTACGCGCTGTAAGTGTGCAAGTTTGTTCTTTGATTATGCTTTGCACCTTCAGTGTGCGAGGCATCCTTAGAGATGATATAATCAATTACCCGAATGCTACAAATTATAAAGACATAAGAAAGAATTAAGGCAAGTGCGGTTGACAGTTTCCTAAGATGTCACCTACGTGCTGTTTAATCAAATGCTGCTGGGGTAGTAGATCGCTTCACTTAACTTGGCAGCTGCAGCAGCTACGATGGGCTTGTAGAAACTGAAGTCAGTAAATGTATTGCAAAGGCCAAAGCGTACAAGGCCACAGTGCGGGCTATCGTGCCCTATTGTAGTGAAACTTGGCACCTTCGGTCCTAAGATCTGAGGCACTTTCAAGTAGGAATAAATAATGTATTCTCGAATAGTTTGACGCCCACCGTCGTCTGCTAAGCCTAGAGAAGTTACAGCACATAGCTCGCAACCGACACCAGTGGCGTGTTTGTTGCCGTCTCTTAGCCGGATTGTCTAGTTAAAGTGTGTTAGATGATGCGTTATGTGGGTGTAATTACGGATTATGACGCGGGCCTACGAAAGCAGCAAGGTGGCTCTCTCACCGGTGCAAACGTAACATCGTTTTGGTTGTATGGCAGCGAAGCATCACTTCCAATGCCCGATGTACGGCTGCTTTGGTTATTGCCTGTGATGAAGTGTTTGCCAGGTCCACACTATATAATTAACATGCATCTTTTTTAAGAGACCCGCCACCTGACCGTAGTGTACACGGAGTTGACCAGAAACACCTGATCGCATAAATGAGTTACCCAAACACAGCACCCCTGCATCAATCAATACGTTATATGAATTCTGTTTATGGAAGCCGAATTACACATCAAGTAACCTCACCTGTGCTGTATAAATTAATCCATTTAAAGGTATGATAGATCACTGTTCCGCAAAGCTTGCCCTGTACAGCAGATCCATCAGCTTACGTGATCCCCTTCATCAAGCTTTGCACAATGTAATGGTAAGTGACAATGCCCTTTCAGTAACATGCCATGGCAGTGAATGCGACATAGCAGTTCCGTTCCATTGTGCCATTTGACTTCGTATCCGTGATGTATTCTGCCGCCCACCTTTGTTACAGGATTACATATTCAACAGGTAAGCGCACAGTATTTTTGTATCAATAAATCCGTTTACTGATATGAGCCGACTCCGTATCACAGCAGATTTTTCAGCCTACTTGACCCCTTACAGGTACGTGCACATAAATTTTCTCTTTACCATTCTTTTCAAAGATACCGTATCGTTTGCATGTCTCAAGTTTCCGCAATGCACGCCTACACGGGAACGTTATCTCAGCTCTTATTAGGGCTGTGAACGCGAAACGGCCTTTTTTAGAGCCCACCATTTGTTAGTGTTCAGGCATTGTTTGTTGAGTGAGCAACTATGCAAACACTCCAAACATTTCCGCCGGCATTAAACATGGTGTGGACGTCGATCATCATCTTTCAGATATCGCAAATGTTTGGAAGTTACGTTGCGTACGCTAATGAGTAGTACAAGGAATGTACTGCGCACATAGTGCTGCTTTGACTTATTTTACAGGAAATCCATTCCTTTGCAGCAAGAGTGCGGCATTACATATTGCGATCACCTGACTGAGCGCCTCACATCGGGTTATCTGGAAGAAACATACATGTAAGTAAGTCATACTGTTTCATGCAATGCAAGTTAATACGAAAAATTCATACCCCATACCTCAGTGATCCGATGTGTTGGCGTGACGCATGTCATACGTCCGCCGCATACGCGTGAGCACTTTGAATGGGCTTGAGCTACATTTGTGTTGCGCGAATAATACACTTTCTCACAGTGTTCATTCCCTCCCAGTAATCATGCATGCTCACCAATACGTTTTAACTATGTTAGCCTATTTTCGCCCTAAATTTGGACCGACTGCTTATGCACACCCTAATGTTGCCATTTCCATTGCAGTACTCTCCAAATTGCATACTTCCTTCACTTATACATGCACTTGTAGCTTCACTTCGAAGTGCTTTCGCGATCCGGCATGTCATGAATGCTGCACGCTTATAGGTGTGACCATGGGCTTTACTCGTCATGATTGTACGCCATTTTGCTAGTTGTGCCCAAGTATGTGCTGTTCAACTGATGCAGCGGCTCGGACCGTCATGGTGCTGACATACATGCTCGAGCGCTAGGTCAATTGCTGCCAGTGTACGAGTACCCCATGCAAGTAAATACATCACGTGGTACGAGCCTCTTGATAGCGCCCAACAAGCAATGTAATTTGGCTAGATGCAGCCCGTGTCTGATTATCATTTATGAAATCCGGGGATGCAGGTTAGAAACTCGTGGTTGTGCGCTTGATACTCAAACAAGTGCTGCGTTGCAACCGCCAGATGAGCAATTGGAATATATGATGTCCAAATTTTTTCAAACCACAACATTAATTAGGTCTCAAACCAGGTATCATAGAAGCGTACGTCTTCCAGCATGAGCAGTAGTCTCTGCACACGCACTGCTGGATGTTAGGTGCTGCCCATCCGGGCCCCACAGCGCTGGTACATCACCTGCAGGTTTCAGTCGTCGCTTTACATAGGCAAAGATTCGCTTTGGGGTGGTCGTCGATGCGATTGCCAGCTCCTATTCAAAGTGGCGGCACTTATTCCTTTTTGCGCTGTTGCAGATGGTCCGCTTTGTAATCATTGGCAGATCCAGGAGGATGCGAACTTTCCGAGCCAGCTTTCCATACTGCTTGTCAAACCAATGAGGCTTAATCGGACCAACCTTCCGACACTTCGAAGGCACAAACTGCGAACACAATGAAGTCAATCCCTCTTTTATACTTGTTTAACAGTCCTCCACAGATGCAGTATGTGATAGAGACCAATCCAGTTGGCTCGCAGCTCGCGCTGGACCATCGAAATCCGTTTTCCAGAAGTTGTAACCTGGCTCTAGTGGACGTGAATGCTGTAACGATAATTCCATATCAGTTACGAGCACTGAGTGGTCGCTTGTAGCCAGGAGTTCCAAGATCCTAACGTCACGCACTCGTTGTTCGTAGCTCGTTAAAATTAGGTCTAGACAGGACGGGGTTGAGTGTAGTGTTATGCACGTCGGCCTTCAGATGTGCTGCGATGCACCAGTTTCAAGTACCAACTCTAGGAACTTTGCTTCAATCTCAATATGTCCAGGTAGTAACTGCACATCAGGCCATCGTATTCGAGGACAGTTAAAGTCGCCCATCGGAAGAAAATGTAGACGGCTTATGTGAGTTGGAAGATAAGGCAACCAATCCAAACAACGACTCAGAGGGCTGCGGTAGACTGCGCCCACAAGTAGTTCTCCGCGCCTTAGGTGGATGGAGCACCACAGTAGCTCACACAGACCATCGTCACTTCGTTAGGTGTTCACAAGCTTTTTTCACGCAGAGATGACCGTAGAGTAAGACTCCATCGCGGGTATTGGTTACACTGTAGCAGCGGAAGCACGAGTAACCGCTGATTTCAACTTCTTGGGTGTATACATCTGAATGCAGCCATGTCTCTGCGAGTCCAACTAAGTCTGGCCGCTTAGACGCAACGAAACGGCTAAGCTCATCTCGTTTGTTCATGGTATTGCAAACGTTAGTAAAGGCTACTCCCAGCCCGCAGCGACGACCGCCGGACGGGCTTGAAGTGTAAGCAACCTGTTTATCTAGATACGCAGATTCTTGGAAACCACCGGAAAATTTACGATACGGAGATTTGTTTCAGCTTCACCAGTACGCCTTTTCAGCTCAGTGATGACAGGCTTGAGCCGTTTCCGGTCTATTGGATCCAGCTACGGATGGACGTGAGTCCTCAAACCTGTTAGCCTACTTAAGCGGGACAATATCTGTCGTGGACTGGTATCTTCCACGATAGAGCAACATTGCGCATGTAAGCATACCGTTCATAAACTGATGCTCTATTAATCTACACATTGCGACAATTAACTACAACGACCAACAATTATTATAATATCTTTTGTAACAGTCAACCGTTCGTTCATTAGAGTTATCGTCGTAACATACAATAACGCATAAATATATGCAACATCATCCAGCATTTCTTATTCATCATAACTTAAATGCTCACAAGTACATAGCTTCGACTTTATCAAATAAAGGTCCACAAAAATAGTAAGTGAGAAATGTATATATATATATATATATATACTTACTAATTCACATACTGTTATTCGATATCTTTTGACAAATAATGCATTTGCAGAATTTATATATATATATATATATATATATATATATATGGCAAATGTACTTTCTTCTGGTAATACGCATTTGAGGGTATAACAATAGCGATTTCTTATAAAACAACTTCCCTTTACACTATATGATGTGGTAAATAAACTAAAAACACTTTATTCTATCTAAGAATCATGAACCAAACAAACAAATAATTATAACGATAATAAAATCCAGGATGGTAAGCAGGGTTATCTACTCGTTCATAAGGACTTGGTCATTAAGTTTATCATTTGACCAATTATATGTCGTTTTCAAGGAAATTACGAGAATACACGAAATATTCCGAGTGACTACCGTACCTCTATTGGTAATGCAATCGCGTAAAAGAGGCAGTTATGTAAAGATCACGTGATAAGAAGAAAACAATTTTCATCTATCAACATAATTGAAGATAATTACTCAAACTCGATATTTAGGGAATTTAGTACTTGTACATCCTTTCTACTAAACGTATTGGCATATATACATTAAAGCATAGCCGTCAATTTCCATCTAGAATGACAATAGAGGATTTTAATTAAACCATACAACTGGGAAACAAGGTGAACCGTCATATGCAAATTCGAGATTCTTTGGTTTTAGCATAAATTTGTAAACCATCGCTGAGGAAAGAAAATGAAAATTTCATTCAGAACTTCCGGAATTATTAAATTTACAGCAATTAGATGGACAGAAAGCATTGAGCAATTATACCCATGTAAGTTAAAGTATACACTCGCAATAATACTACATAACGTTCTTAACAATTTCTAAGTGAATTTGCCGATTAATTTCCTTTATTAATGAGAGTT
>CM073401.1:0-19135 GCA_037039905.1 Formica aserva
ATTTATATAGTTTATTTAAAAGCATAATATTGAAGATATTAGGAAGATAAATTTAATTTATTTATAAATAATAATTAAATTTATATTATTTTTATAATGAAAATATAATGTTTTATTTAAACTATATAAATTAATTATTTAAAAAAAATATTAAAATAAATAAAAATAAATATATAATTAAGTATAATGAATGTAAAATAATTTATGAAGTAAAATGAGGGTTCTCATTTATTATTGAATTAGAAGTTCAATTATTATTACTTCAGTATAATTTAAAATTAAAGGTATAAAATTAATTAATTAACTGGAATATTTATAATAAATTCATTTTAATTATTAACAATAATTAACCTCTTTTTGGTTTCAGTTAATTAAATATTAATATTAATTACATAAAATAAAAAATGTTCTTTTATATTATGATAAAATAATAAATTTTTAAGTCGAAATTAAATGTAAATTTACTTTAAAAGAATATATAAAATAATTTATAAGATTTATATATTATACATTAGTATATATATAATTTTTAAATGCAATTTAAATGTTATAAATTAACTAAAATCCTAAAATAGTATTTATTATATATTAATATTTTCAATCAATAGATTTTTCTATATATTCAATAATTAAACCAATAATTAGGATAATTAAAAATAAAGATGATGAGAATAATATAATTTTATTTATAGAGAAGAATATATAGATTAAGGGAATTAATAAAGTAATTTCAATATCAAAAATTAGAAAAATTAATCTGATTAAAAAAAATTGAATACTAAAAGGTATACGTGATTTAGATAAAGGATCAAATCCACATTCGAATGGGGAAATTTTTTCCCGATTTTTGTAAAGTTTAAATGAGATTAAAAAATTTAATGATAAAATTATTAGTGATAATATAATAATTATGGTTGATATAATTAGAATAGATAAAATTATTTATATTAAGGTAAAGTTAATTTTTTTAATTGGAAATTAAATGTAATTTTATATATACTATATAAATTTTTAAAAATTATTAAAATTATTTGTTGGGTTAGATGAGGTTAGTATCTTCATCAATAAATTGAAATATATAAGAATAATCAAATTACATCTACAAAATGTCAATATCATGCAGCAGCTTCAAATCCAAAATGATGAGTTTTACTAAAGTGTAGATAATTTATTCGTAAAAGACAAATAAATAGAAATATTGTCCCAATAATAACGTGTAGTCCATGGAATCCTGTAGCGATAAAAAATGAAGATCCATAAATTGAATCTGCTATAGAAAAAGGTGATTCATAATATTCAATGATTTGAAGTAAAGTAAAATATAATCCTAGTATAACTGTTAAAATTAATCTTTTATTTCTTTCAAAGAAATTTTTATTTAATATAGAGTGATGAGATCATGTAATTGTTATTCCTGAAGAAATTAAAATAATTGTATTTATTAGTGGAATATCAAATGGATTAAAAGGTTGAATTCCTTGAGGTGGTCATAATTGTCCGATTTCTATAGAAGGAGCTAATGAAGAATGAAAATAAGCTCAGAAAAAAGAGATAAAAAAGAAGATTTCTGAAATAATAAAAAGAATTATACCTATTCGAAGACCTTTAAAAACTAATAAAGTATGAGATCCTTGAAAGGTTGATTCTCGAATTACATCTCGTCATCATTGGTATATACATAATAATGTACATGGTATTGAAATTAAAATTAAATAATTTATTTTATGGAATCATATAATTATAGAAATTAAATTATTGAATAATCTAAAAGAAATAATAATTGGTCAAGGACTAATAGATACTAGATGAAATGTATGATTTTGATTAATTTTTGTCATATATTTATATATAATTAATTTAAATTTAAATTTAGTATATATATATAATTAAATTTCTCTTCTATATAATGTTGATAAAATTGAAAATACGTAGGCTTGAATAATCGAAACAGAAATTTCTAAGATTAAAAGGAGGAATTGAGAAAAAATTATAATTATAAAAATTAATTTATTATTAATAATTTCTCCTGAAGATCCTAATAGGGATAATAATAAATGTCCTGCAATTATATTTGCAGTTAAACGAATAGCTAAAGTGAAAGGACGAATTATTAAACTAATTGATTCAATGATTACTATGAAAGGTATTAAGATAAATGGAGTCCCTTGGGGGGTAAGATGAGCAAATAGTTCATTTAAATAATTAAATATTCTGTATAAGATTATAGAAATTCAAAGAGTTAATGATAAAGATAAACAGAATCTTAATTGTCTAGAAATTGTGAAAATATAGGGGAATAAACCTATTAAATTAGAAATGATAATTAAAGAAAATAGGCTTAGAAAAATAATTAAATTTGAATAGGAATAATTAATTAAAATTTTAAATTCTTTAAATAGAAAATTTATTAATAAATTTCATATTATAATATATCGTGAAGGAATTAATCAAAATTGGTAAGGAAATATAAAAAAAATTATTAAAATTCTTAATCAATTTAAAGAAAATATTAATCTAGTTGAAGGATCAAAGATAGAGAATAGATTTATTATCATTTTCAAATTCATTTAATTTTTATATATTTTTTAAAAGGTAGGAAATTTAATGAAGAAGGATTGGGAATAAATAAAAAATAAATTATTCTTGAAGTAAGAAAAAGAATAATTATAGATGAAATTAAAGTCAATGTTCATATTATTGGTATTATATGTGGAATAAAAGAATATTTTTTTTAAATATAAAATATTTTTAAATTGACAATTTAATGTTATTTGAAAATTAAACTAATTCTTTCATTAAAAATAGGTGTTAAACTATTATTATTGATTTAAAAAATCAAAACTTACAATTCGGTCATTTAATGTGATAAATTATTAATAATTTAAGTAATTTATTAAAATTATAAAAATGAGTAAATATTTTTAATTAATTTTAAAAAAACTTTAATAGAATGATTTTAATCAATTTTTAAAGTTAAAGAAATTAGTTGATTCAATTACAATAGGCATAAATCTATGATTTATTCCACAAATTTCTGAACATTGTCCAAAGAATAATCCAGGACGATTTATAAATAGTAATGATTGATTAAGACGTCCAGGGGTTGAGTCTATTTTAATTCCTAAAGAAGGTACAGTTCATGAGTGGATTACATCTATAGAGGTTGTTAATATTCGAATAGGATAATTGAAAGGTAAAATACATCGATTATCTACATCTAGTAGATGAAATCCATTGATATTAAGTTCATTAAGGGGAATTATGAATGAATTAAATTCAATATTTAAAAAATCAGAATATTCGTATCTTCAGTATCATTGATGGCCAATTGATTTAATGGTAATTTTATTATTAAATATTTCATCTGATAAATATAAAATTTTAATTGATGGGATAGCAATAAAAATTAGAATTAATATAGGACTAATTGTTCAGATTAATTCAATTGTGTGTCCTTGAAGAAGAAATCGATTAATAAATTTGTTGTTAATTAGGCTAGATAAAATAAAAAGGATTAATAAAGTAATAAAAGTTAAAATTATTATAGTAAAATCATGAAAAAAAATTATTATATCATATGTAGGTGAATTTGAGTTTTGTAATGTTAATAATCATGTATTAATTTTTAATAAAAGTAGTGTGTTAAATAACTTTATTTATGGGGTTTAAATCCATTGCACTTAATCTGCCATATTAAAAATTTAAAGATATAAAAATTATATTAAAAATTAAATTGAAGGAATTTCATTATATCTGTGATTAAATGGAGGGTAAGAATTTAATCATTCTAATGAAGAATTTAAAAAAAATAAATTTATAATTATTCGTTTAGATGATAAAGCTTCCCAGATTAAAAACATTAAAAAAATTAATCTAGTAATAGAAATAAAGGATCCAATTGAAGAAATAATATTTCATGAAAGATAGGAATCTGGATATTCAGAGTAACGTCGAGGTATACCTCTAAGTCCTAAAAAGTGTTGAGGAAAGAATGTTAGATTTACTCCAATAAATATAGAGATAAATTGGATATTTAATAGGAAATTATTTAATGAGAATCCAGTTATTAAAGGAAATCAATGAATGAAACTTGCAATAATTGCAAAAACGGCTCCTATAGATAAAACATAATGGAAATGGGCTACAACATAATATGTATCATGAAGAATGATATCAATTGATGAATTAGAAAGTATTACACCAGTTAATCCTCCTATAGTAAATAAAAAAATAAATCCTATAGATCATCAAAGGGATGAATTATTATTGATTTTTGTTCCATGTAAAGTTGTAATTCAACTAAAAATTTTAATTCCAGTAGGGATAGCAATAATTATAGTTGCGGAGGTAAAATAAGCTCGTGTGTCGACATCTAAACCAATTGTGAATATATGATGAGCTCAGACAACAAATCCTAAAAATCCGATTGCTATAAGAGCATAAATTATTCCTAAAGCCCCAAAAGTTTCTTTTTTACCTCTTTCATTTATAATAATATGGGAAATCAATCCAAATCCTGGTAAGATTAAAATATAAACTTCGGGGTGTCCAAAAAATCAAAATAAATGTTGGTAAAGAATTGGATCACCCCCTCCTGAAGGATCAAAAAATGAAGTATTTAAATTTCGATCGGTTAATAGTATAGTAATAGCTCCGGCTAAAACAGGTAAGGATAATAGAAGTAAGATAGCTGTGATTAAAATTGATCATACAAGTAAAGGAATTTTATCAATAGAAAAATTTTTATGATGTATATTAAGAATTGTTGAAATAAAATTAATTGCTCCTAAAATTGATGATATACCTGCAATATGAAGAGAAAAAATTGTTAAGTCTACAGAAGGGCCATTATGAAAAATATTTGAAGCTAAAGGAGGATAAATAGTTCATCCTGTACCTGTACCATCATTAATAAAATTTCTTAAAAGTAAAAGAGTAATGGAGGGAGGTAAGAGTCAAAATCTTATATTATTTATACGAGGGTAAGCTATATCTGGAGATCCTAATATTAAAGGAATTAGAAAATTTCCAAATCCTCCAATTATAAATGGTATTACTATAAAAAAAATTATGATAAAAGCATGATTAGTTACTAAAGAGTTATAAATTTGATCATTATTGATTAATGAATTTGATGAGCCTAATTCTAAACGAATAATTATACTTATAGAAGATCCAACCATTCCTGCTCAGATAGCAAATAGGAAATAAAGAATACCGATATCTTTGTGATTTGTAGAATATAATCATTTATTCATATTTTGTAAAAATTTTATAATAAATATTTTAGTATTATGTCTGAATAAGGTAATAAATTGTAAATTTATTTATGAAAATAAGTTTATTTTCTAATACTAAATATTTAATTTAAATATTATTATTATTTTATAGTTTAAATTAAAATATTAAATTGCAAGTTTAAAGTAATTTTTTAAAAAAAAAATTAAAATATAAGATTTATAAAATAAATTTTTCTATATAATAAACTTTGAAGGTTTAAAGTTTTAAATTAACTTAAAATCTTATAATTTAAAAAAAAAAAATTATTAAAGATAAAATTATTCTAAAATATAAAAGTAAGGGTAATTTTTTAAAATTAATAAAATTAAATTTTATAAATAAATTATTAAAAAGTTTAGATTTATATATAAATAAAAATATAGTTAAATTTATTAAATTAATATAAATATAGATTAAAATAAAAGAATTAATTATTATTAAAATAAAAATTAAGTGTAAATTTGAATTTAAGATAAAAATAAAAATTCTTATTCATTTTATAAAAAAAAATGATAAGGGTGGGATTCTCGCTAAGTTAAATGAAAGTATCAGACAAATTAAGTTTAAATTTAAAGAAGAAAAATTATTTAAAAAAAAATTAGATGATATTTTAAAATAATAAAAAAAAATACAAATAATAAATAAAATTAATCTGTAAATAAGTATATAAATTAATCAAAATAAATTTTTTAAAAAAATTAGTAATAATATTCATCTAGTTTGGTTAATTGAAGAATATGTTAATAATATTTTAAAATTAAGTAAATTAATTATTTTGAAGGTAGAGATGAAAGAAGATGAAAGAATTATAAAATATATAAGTATAATATTTGTTTCAATGATTGATAATATGTAAAAGGGAATAATTTTTTGAATAGTTAATAAAATAAATAAAGTATCTCATGATATAAATAAAGAAATTAGAGGTATCCATAGATGAAATGGAGGAATTCCTAATTTTAATATTATAGAAATTAAAAAGTTTAGATTAAAAAATCTATTATTATAAAAAAAAAAAATATTATTAATTAATGAAAAAATTAATATTAAAGATGCAATTACTTGAATAATATAATATAAAAAAATAATTTTTTTATTGGTTAATTTTATACATAAATAACAGATAAATAAAAAATTATTAATTTCTATAAAAAATCATATTATAAATAAATCATAAAAAAATAGAGGAATAATAGCAAAATTAATTAAATTTCAAATAATAAAAAATTTATTAAATATATTAAAATAAATAATGAAATAAATATATAAAATTAATAATTTAAAAAATTAATTATAATATAAATATATTTATTTAATTAAAAATTATTTATTTTAATATATTTTAATGTAAAGAGGCATAATAATTTTTGAAATTTTTTGTAATAGTTTAATTCTATTAAATATAAATTTTAATTAATTTATAATGAAAATATTTTTAAAAAATATATAATTTATTCTATCAAAATAATCCTTTTTCAGGCATATCATTAATAATATAATAATAAAAAAAAAAAAAAAAAATAAGAGAAATTAATCTATATTTAGGGTATGAACCTAAAAGCTTATAATATTTAGCTTACTTATTTGTATTAAGTAATAAATAATAAATAATTAATTTTTATTTTTAAATTTAAACTTTAATAACTTAATTTGAGATATATATATATATATAATTGATAGTACAAGTTTGCATCTAAAGAGTTAAGGAGTATGGATAAAAAGTTTTACTCTTGAAATTGGTGCAAGAGGAGTTTGATGGATAAAAAGTTTTACTCTTGAAATTGGTGCAAGAGGAGTTTGATGGATAAAAAGTTTTACTCTTGAAATTGGTGCAAGAGGAGTTTGATGGATAAAAAGTTTTACTCTTGAAATTGGTGCAAGAGGAGTTTGCATCTAAAGAGTTAAGGAGTATGGATAAAAAGTTTTACTCTTGAAATTGGTGCAAGAGGAGTTTGATGGATAAAAAGTTTTACTCTTGAAATTGGTGCAAGAGGAGTTTGATGGATAAAAAGTTTTACTCTTGAAATTGGTGCAAGAGGAGTTTGATGGATAAAAAGTTTTACTCTTGAAATTGGTGCAAGAGGAGTTTGCATCTAAAGAGTTAAGGAGTATGGATAAAAAGTTTTACTCTTGAAATTGGTGCAAGAGGAGTTTGATGGATAAAAAGTTTTACTCTTGAAATTGGTGCAAGAGGAGTTTGCATCTAAAGAGTTAAGGAGTATGGATAAAAAGTTTTACTCTTGAAATTGGTGCAAGAGGAGTTTGCATCTAAAGAGTTAAGGAGTATGGATAAAAAGTTTACTCTTGAAATTGATGCAAGAGGAGTTTGCATCTAAAGAGTTAAGGAGTATGGATAAAAAGTTTTACTCTTGAAATTGGTGCAAGAGGAGTTTGCATCTAAAGAGTTAAGGAGTATGGATAAAAAGTTTTACTCTTGAAATTGATGCAAGAGGAGTTTGCATCTAAAGAGTTAAGGAGTATGGATAAAAAGTTTTACTCTTGAAATTGATGCAAGAGGAGTTTGCATCTAAAGAGTTAAGGAGTATGGATAAAAAGTTTTACTCTTGAAATTGATGCAAGAGGAGTTTGCATCTAAAGAGTTAAGGAGTGTAGATAAAAAGTTTTACTCTTGAAATTGATGCAAGAGGAGTTTGCATCTAAAGAGTTAAGGAGTATGGATAAAAAGTTTTACTCTTGAAATTGGTGCAAGAGGAGTTTGCATCTAAAGAGTTAAGGAGTGTGTATAAAAAGTTTTACTCTTGAAATTGATGCAAGAGGAGTTTGCATCTAAAGAGTTAAGGAGTAGGGATAAAAAGTTTTACTCTTGAAATTGGTGCAAGAGGAGTTTGCATCTAAAGAGTTAAGGAGTGTGTATAAAAAGTTTTATTATTGAAATTGATGTAAGAGGAGGTTACATTTAAAGAATAATAAAATAAATAATAAAAAAAGAAAATATAATATATGTATGTATAATAAAAACATAAATAATATAATAAAAAATTTTATTCAAAATATTTATAAATGATAGATTTAATTTATTATTGTTTAAAATGAGTTGATATATAAAAAAAATTAAAAAAAATTAAAAAAAAATAAATAAAAATGTAGATTTTAAGGTCTTTTTGGCGAAAAATGGAAAGTAAAAAAAAATATACATTAAATATTATATATATATATAAATTTATTATTATATTACATATTTAATAATTTTATATTAAAAATATAATTATTTTATTAACATTAAAATATTATATATATATAATTATTTATTATTAATCATTAATATTATATTACTTTAATTATAATGTTTATTATTAAAATCTTAAAAATAAAAAAAAGAAAAAGAATATATAAAAATTATTAATATTTAAGAAACTGTATTTAATAATTATTAATGATAATTAATATATACGGTATAAATTTATAAAAATTGATAGCCATTATTAAAATAATAATCATTAGATAAAATACATTAATTATTTTATAAAATATAATATATTATTTTAATTAATGAATTTATAATATTTATTAAAAGTTTAATGTTATCAATAATTAATAAATTATTAATTTTAATATATATTTAAATAAATATATAAAAAAATAAATAGTTAGGGGAGAATTAATTATTGATTTTATATTTATAAAAAATAAATAGTTAGGGGAGAATTAATTATTGATTTTATATTTATAAAAAATAAATAGTTAGGGGAGAATAATTTTATATAATTTATAATATTTATTAAAAGTTTAATGTTATCAATAATTAATAAATTATTAATTTTAATATATATTTAAATAAATATATAAAAAAATAAATAGTTAGGGGAGAATTAATTATTGATTTTATATTTATAAAAAATAAATAGTTAGGGGAGAATTAATTATTGATTTTATATTTATAAAAAATAAATAGTTAGGGGAGAATTAATTATTGATTTTATATTTATAAAAAATAAATAGTTAGGGGAGAATAATTTTATATAATTTATAATATTTATTAAAAGTTTAATGTTATCAATAATTAATAAATTATTAATTTTAATATATATTTAAATAAATATATAAAAAAATAAATAGTTAGGGGAGAATTAATTATTGATTTTATATTTATAAAAAATAAATAGTTAGGGGAGAATAATTTTATATAATTAAAATAATAATTTATAATATTTATTAAAAGTTTAATGTTATCAATAATTAATAAATTATTAATTTTAATATATATTTAAATAAATATATAAAAAAATAAATAGTTAGGGGAGAATTAATTATTGATTTTATATTTATAAAAAATAAATAGTTAGAGGAGAATTAATTATTGATTTTATATTTATAAAAAATAAATAGTTAGGGGAGAATAATTTTATATAATTAAAATAATAATTTATAATATTTATTAAAAGTTTAATGTTATCAATAATTAATAAATTATTAATTTTAATATATATTTAAATAAATATATAAAAAAATAAATAGTTAGGGGAGAATTAATTATTGATTTTATATTTATAAAAAATAAATAGTTAGAGGAGAATAATTTTATATAATTAAAATAATAATTTATAATATTTATTAAAAGTTTAATGTTATCAATAATTAATATGAATAAAAAAATTATAAAATAAATTTTTTTTTATAAATTTATTTTTTGATTTAATATATAAATAAATTTTAGTAAAAAAATTAATTTATAAAATTTAAATAATTTTAAAAATTGTAAATAAAAATTAATATATAAAATAGTTATTTTAATGAAAATTATTTACAGAAATTTGAAATAAATATTAATAAATAAAAGTGCCAGCAATTGCGGTTAAACTTAAAATATAAATAAATTTAATATAATTATTAAAAAAATATTATTATTTAAAATTATTAAATTAAAAGTATTTATTTATGGTGAAATATAATAAAAATTAGAAATATTTAATTATTTTAAATTAAAATAAATTTAAATAAATTTATTAAAAAAATTAGGATTAGATACCCTATTATTTTTATGAAAAATTTTTAATTAAATAGTAAATGTAAATCATTAAAAATAAAAAATTTGGCGGTATTTTATAATATTAGAGGAACTTGTTAATTAATTGATAATCCACGAGTAGAGTTACTTAATTAAGATATTTTTATGTATTGTTGTTTGAAAATTATATTAAGAGATAAAAATTAATAAATTTTTAATGAATAATTATAATTCAAATCAAAATGTAGAATAATTAAGATTTTAATGAGTTACAATTAATTTAATTAATTTAAATAAAATTTTAATTAAATTTTATATAAATATTGGATTTAAATGTAAATTTATATAAATTTATAAGTTGAATTTTTTTTAAAATATGTACAAATTGCCCGTCATTTTCATTAAAATAATTTGTGAGAAAAGTCGTAACAAAGTAAATATATTGGAAGGTGTATTTAGAATTAATAATAATAGATAAATTAAAGTTTTAGTTTAATTTAAAATAATTCATTTACATTGAAAAGATTAATATTTAATATTTAATAATATATTATATTAAAATTTTAATTAATAAATTAATTTATTAATTTTTTTTTGAATTTTAATTAATAAAATAAAAATATTTTTTAAATAAAATTTTATATAAATGAATGATAAAAACTTTATTTTAAATATAGATTTTATATTAAATAGTATAGTAATAATTTAAGTTTTAGTAAAGTAATTAAAATAATTATAATTTATTATATTTTAAGTAATGTAAATGAATTATATTAATATATAAAAAAGTAAATTTTATTTATTGTACCTTTTGTATCAGGGTTTATTAAATAAGAATTTTTAGATAAAAAAATTTCTCGATTTAAAAAGAGTTAAATAATAATATGAAAGTTAATGTAGAATAATTATTTTAAATATTTATTTAGAGAAGAAATTTTAATCAATTTTTTTGGTATCTAGTTTTTTTTGATATAAATTTAATTTAAATATAAATTATTATAGTTAATTATATTTAATGATTAAGAAGTTAAATATAAAAATTTATATTAAAAATTTATGGGATAATCTATAAATTAATTTAAAAATTAAAATATATAAATTTTTATTATAAAAATATTTTTAAAATTTAAAATTTTTTGAAAAAATTTAATAATTTATATATATATATATATATAGTTATGATTTATATTTAATAAATAAAATAAATATTAAAAGATTAATTAATTTAAATAAATAATTTAAATATTATATTTTAATAAAATAAAAAAATGTTTATAAAAATAAAATTTATAAATTAATTATGGTTGAATTAGTATAAAATTTATTAAATGTGATAAATTAAAAAAATTTTTTTAAGTTTATTAAAGGAATTAGGCAAAAATTTTATTAAATTATTATTTAATAAAGATTAAGTTCACCTGTTTAATAAAAACATGGTTTTATGATTATATTTTAAGATTTATTCTGCTCAATGATAATATATTAATTATTAAATAGCCGCAGTATTTTGACTGTGCAAAGGTAGCATAATCAATTGTCTTTTAATTAAAGACTGGAATGAAGGAATGAATGAAATTTAGACTGTCTATGATAAAAAATTAAAATTTAAATTTTAAGTCAAAATGCTTAAATGAAATTATGGGACGAGAAGACCCTATAGAATTTTATATAAATTTTTAAATAATGAGTGAGTAAAAAAATTAAATTTAAAATTATATTTTATTGGGAGGATAATTAAATTGATTTAACTTTATTAATTAATATTATATATATATATATATATATATATATATATATATATATATATATATATTGAAACATTAATTTATGAAAAAATGAATAAATTTTTATTGAATTTATATTAGAATTAATTACCTTAGGGATAACAGCGTTATATTTTTTAAAAGATCATATTAAGAAAAATGTTTGCGACCTCGATGTTGAATTAAAATAAAAATTAAATGAAGAAGTTTAATATTTTAGTCTGTTCGACTATTAAAATTTTACATGATTTGAGTTAAGATCGGTGTAAGCCAGATCGGTTTCTATCTATAATATATGAAAATAATTTTGTACGAAAGGACTGATTATTTTAAATAATTTTTTTATTTAAATTAATGAATAAAATTAAAGATTTAAATTATTTATTTATAAAATTATATATGATTTATTTTAAAAAAAAATTAAATAATTATTTTATAAAAAGATAAGTAGAAAAAATTAATAAATATTTAATTAATAGATAAAAATATAATTACTTTGGCAGATAAGTGTATTAAATTTAGAATTTAATTAATATATATATATATAAATATTAAAAAATATATAAGTAATAATTTTATATGGGTTTTATCAATATATTAAATTAAATATGTTAAATTTATTAATTTTAATGATTATATTATTAGTAGGGGTTGCTTTTTTAACTTTGTTAGAGCGTAAAATTTTAGGATATGTACAAATTCGAAAAGGACCTAATAAGGTTGGAATTATTGGGATTTTTCAGCCTTTTAGAGATGCAATTAAGTTGCTTAATAAGGAATTATTTTATGTTTATAAATCTAATTATAATTTATTTTATTTATGTCCTGTATTAAGGTTTGGTGCAATGTTAATAAGATGGATATTATTTCCATATATTACTAATATTTATTTTTTAAATTATTCCATATTATTATTAATTTTATTAATATCAATTAGGGGATATATCATAATTTTTATAGGATGATCATCTAATTCTATTTATTCTATAATAGGGTCAATACGATCTGTTTCTCAGATATTGTCTTATGAGGTAAGATTTATCTTTATTATTTTGATTTTAATGATTATAAGAGAGAGTTATTCATTTTTAGATTTTATAAATTATCAGATTTATGTATGATATTTATTTATTTTTTATCCATTATTTTTAATATATTTTATTAGGGTATTAGCAGAGTTAAATCGGAGTCCTATGGATTTTATTGAAGGGGAATCAGAACTTGTTTCAGGATTTAATATTGAATATTTTAGAGGAGGTTTTACATTGATTTTTTTAGCTGAATATGGTATAATTATTTTTTTTAGATTCTTAAGAGTTTTATTATTTACAAATTTATTAAAATATTCTAATATTTTTATATTTATATTTATTATTATAATAAGATGTTTAGTAATTTTTATACGAGGTTTATTACCTCGTATACGATATGATGAATTAATATATTTATGTTGAAAGATTATTTTACCAATAATTTTAATATATGTATTATTAATTATTAGGTTTAAATTTTTTTTAATAATAATTATTTAAGTTGATTTTGTAATTTAAAGTTAATAGAAAATTTAATTTATATTTCTTTCTTATGTTTTCAAAACATAAACTTTAATCAAGATCATTAACTAAATAAATAAAAAAAGAATTAGTAATAAATTTTAAAATTTAATTTAATTTTTATGTATTTTAATTAGATTTAAAAATTAATTTATCTCATATTTTTAAACAGATGTGAGAAAATATAAAATATATAAAATAGAGATATGATATAATTTGAGTAATAATAATAAATGGGTATTCAATAATTTGTGATCCTGCTCAAGTTAAAAGGATAAATGTATTAGAAAAAATTCAATATATAATTTGATTAATAGGGTAAAATGTAAATGAATTAAGTTTAGTATTAATAAAAGGCAAGAAATATAAGATAATAATTGATGATAATAAAGCAATTACACCTCCTAGTTTATTAGGGATAGATCGTAAAATTGCATATGCGAATAAAAAATATCATTCTGGTTGGATATGAATAGGGGTTACTATGGGATTTGCGGGGATAAAATTATCTGGGTCTCTAAAAATATATGGGTATTCTAGATTAATTAATCAGAAAAAAAAAATAAAAATTATAAATCCTAGAATATCTTTAATTGAAAAATAAATATGAAAGGGAATTTTATATAAGTTTCTATTAATTCCTAATGGATTTGAGGAACCTGTGGTATGTAGAAAAAATAAATGTAATATTACTATTATTATAATAATAAATGGTATAATAAAATGAATTGAATAAAATCGATTTAATGTAGCGTTATTAATTGAAAATCCCCCTCAAATTCATTGTACTATTAAATTACCGATATAAGGAATAGTAGATATTAAATTAGTAATTACAGTTGCCCCTCAGAATGATATTTGCCCTCAAGGAAGTACATATCCTAAAAAAGCAGTAGCTATTGATAGGAGATAAATTGATACACCAATTAATCAAGTATTAGTTAGTTTATATGAGTTATAATATAATCCTCGTCTAATATGTAAATATATACAAATAAAAAATATTGAAGCTCCATTAATATGGATATTATGAATTAATCATCCTAGTTTTACATTTTGAATAATATGAATAATTCTAGAAAAAGCAAAATTTGTGTTGGGGCAATAATGTATAGATAGAAAAAATCCTCTAATAATTTGAATTATTAAAAATAATCCAAGTAAAGACCCAAAATTTCATAAATAAGAAATGTTTACAGGTGAGGGTAAATTTATTAAAGATATTTTTATAAAATTAATTAAATTTTTATTCATAATAATTAATTAGGATAGGAGGGGGTTATTAATTGATTTTACGTATAGAGATAGATTTTATAGAACAGATTTTAATGATTGAAAATATAGAGATTAATAAATAAAATATTGATCTAATGGTGATATTATTCAATGGATATTCATATAAATATAAAATATTTTGAAAATTTATTTCATTAAGTTTTATTAAATAATTAGATTCAGAAAAGTTATATTTTTTTATTAGTAAATAAAATAAATTTAATTTAAAATTTAAATATAAAAAAATTATAAAATTAAGAATAAAAGATAAAATTATGAATTTATTAAGTTTAAAATTAGTTTGTTCATTAGAAATTAAACTTGAGAAGTAAAGAAAAATAATTAATAATCCTCTAATTATAATTAAAAATAATATAATTGAATATAAATAATTAGATTTTCATAATGATATATTAATACAGATAATTGATCTGTAAATCATAATAAAAATAATAATAATAATAGGATGAATAAGTATAATATTTATAATTAAAATAAATAAATTTATTAATATAAAAAATATAATAAAAATATTAAATATAGATAATTCTTTATTCATAATTAATTAAAATTTAATTTCAAAAAGTAGTTTAAAAAGAACATTAATTTTGGAGATTATTAGTATAATTATAAATTATTTTTTTGAAGGGTTTATTTATATTATTTTACTTATAATTAAGTATATTTTTAATTTACAAAATTAATGTTTTAAGTTAAACTATATAAGTAATTAAATTATATTAATAATTAAATTAATAATATTATAAATAGAAGAAAGTATTTAGATATTTGTTATAGTATATATTAATATTGATATTTTAATTTATAGATATATATATATAATTATTTTGGTAATATTAATTTTTATATATAAATTTATATTGGTAGTTTTAATAGTAGTAGAATTAATAATTTTAAATATATCATTAATAATATGTATAGTATTTAGATTAGTAAATTTAGAAGTTTTTATAATTTATTATTTAGTTTTTAGAGTTTGTGAAGGGGTCTTAGGTTTAACTTTATTAATTTTAATTGTTCGATTTCATGGAAATGAATTATATTATTTATTTAATATAAAAAAATTTTAAATAATTTTTTATATAAATTTTAGAATTTAATTATGATAAAATTTTTATTTATAATTATATTTATGTTTGTAATAGTTTTAAATAATGTAAAAGTTATATTTTATTATAATATTTGTTTTATTTTAAGATTTTTTTTTTTATTTAATTTTATATTTAAGGATATAATTTGAATTAGAGTAGGGACAATATTTGGATATGATTTTTTTTCATTTTATATGTTAATTTTAAGGTTATGAATTTTAGGTTTAATATTTATAGTTATTCAATCAGATAATAATAAAATATTTAAAGATAATTATATAAAAAAGATAATAATATTTATATTTATATTAATGATTTTATTAATATTTTTTTCTTCAATAAATTTAATTATATTTTATCTAATATTTGAGTTAAGATTGATTCCTACATTTATAATAATTATTTATTGAGGAATAAATTTTGAACGATTTAAAGCTTCATATTATTTATTAATATATACAATATTTATTTCATTGCCTTTATTAATTTATATTATAAAGTTATTAAAGTTTAATGGTTCATTAGATTTAAATTTGTTAATTATATTAATAAATTATGAGATTAGTTTATGGGATTATATAATTTTATTTATAGCATTTTTTATTAAATTACCAATTTATTTATTTCATATTTGGCTTCCTAAAGCTCATGTTGAGGCCCCAGTTTATGGGTCAATAATTTTAGCTTCAGTATTATTAAAGTTGGGAAGATATGGAATTTTACGATTTTTAGATATATTTTTTATGCAAAGAGTTAAGTTTAATTATTTGATTATTAGTGTAGGGATTATAGGAAGATTATTAGTAAGATTAATTTGTTTAATTCAAATTGATATAAAAAGACTTGTTGCTTATTCGTCAGTAGTACATATAAATATATTAATATGTTCTATATTAACATTAATAAAAATAGGATTTATTAGGTCTTATATTTTGATAATTTCTCATGGGTTATGTTCATCAGGATTATTTTTTATAGTTAATTTATATTATGAACGTTCTTATAGACGATTAATATTTTTTAATAAAGGTATATTAAATATTATACCTTCATTAAGGATTTGATGATTTTTTTTATGTTCTGCTAATTTTTCTTTTCCATTTTCTTTGAATTTTATTAGGGAAATTTATATAATTAGAGTTTTAATTGGATGAGATTTATGTATAATAATTTATTTAATAATTATTTGTTTTTTTAGAAGAGCTTATTCATTATATTTATACTCTTATATTCAACATGGTTGTATTTATATAGAAGAAATATATTTAGATATTTATTTAAAAGATTATATAATTTTATTAATTCATATTAGACCATTAGTTTTATTGATTTTAAATTTATGTTTATTGTATTAATTTTAAGAGGATTTAAGTAGTTTATTAATAAAATATTAATTTGTGGAATTAAAGAAATTTATTTTATCTTAAATAATTAATAATTTATTAATTTATTCATTTATTATATTTATATTATTTATTTTATTTATTTCATTAAGGTTTTATTATTATTATATAGATTTAGGTCTAATAATAGAGTGATTATTATTTAATTTTAATTCAATTAATATGGAATTTTATTTTTTATTTGATTGATTATCGTGTTTATTTATTAGAGTTGTTATATTAATTTCTTCAATAATTATATTATATAGAATAATTTATATAGGCATAGAAATTTATATTGATCGATTTATTAAATTAGTAATTTTGTTTATTTTATCAATAATTATTATAATTATTAGACCAAATTTAATTAGAATTTTATTTGGATGAGATGGATTAGGACTTATTTCATATTGTTTAGTAATTTTTTATCAAAATTATATATCTTATAATTCTGGGTTAGTTACTGTATTATGTAATCGAGTTGGTGATATTGGTTTATTAATATCTATTGGATTAATATATATTTATGGTAGATGGAATATTTATTTTATACAAAGGTCTGATAAGTTAGTTTTAATTATGCTTTTATTAGCTTCAATTACTAAAAGAGCTCAAATTCCTTTTTCTGTATGGTTACCTATAGCTATAGCAGCACCTACTCCAGTATCTGCTTTAGTCCATTCTTCTACATTAGTTACAGCGGGCATTTACTTAATAATTCGATTTAATAAAATTTTAATTAATAGTATAATTGATAAGATTTTATTATGAGTGTCAGTTTTTACTATATTTATATCAGGATTAATGGCAAATTTAGAGAATGATTTAAAAAAAATTATTGCATTATCTACTTTAAGTCAATTAGGTCTAATAATAATAATTTTAAGATTAGGGTTAAATTATTTATCTTTTTATCATTTGTTAACTCATGCAATTTTTAAATCATTATTATTTATATGTGCTGGAATTATAATTCATTTAATAAATAATAATCAGGATATTCGATTTTGTGGTAATATAAATGAATATATTCCATTTACTATAGTAAGTTTTTATATTTCAAGAATGGCCTTAATAGGATTTCCATTTATAGCTGGATTTTATTCTAAAGATTTAATTATGGAGTCAATTTATTTGATAAATATTAATATATTTTTATTATTAATAATAGTTTTATCTATTTCTTTAACTGTTTCATATTCTTTTCGGTTATTTTATTATATTTATTTTGGTGAAAATAATAGAGGGTGTAGATTTTTTTATTATAAAGAAAGAAGATTAATAAATTTTTCTATAATTATTTTAATAATATTAAGTTTGTTTAGAGGTTCCATATTAACTTGATTATTTTTTTTTGATAATTATTTTATATTATTAAAAGTTAATATTAAATTATTAACTATTTTTATATTAATATTAGGAATTATTCTAGGAAATTTTGTATATTTAAAAAATTTTATAAATTTATATTATTATAGGTTTTTTTTCAGATCTATGTGATTTTTAAATTATATATTTATGTGAATTTATAAACCATTTTTTAATTTAGGGAATAATGTATATGAGATAGATAAAAGTTGAGTTGAATTTTCAAGGAAAAATTTAGTTTTAAGGGTATTTAAGATAATTGGGTTAATACAAATAAATTATTATAAGATTTTTATATTTGTTTTTATTGTAATTTATTTGTTAATAATAATTTTTTTAATTATTTAAAAATTTTAGTATCTACTAAAATTTATAATTATAAATAAAAATAAAATAATAAATGATTTAATTAAGTTAAATTAATTTATTTTAT